>JAOEGS010005198.1:14223-26667 GCA_025447755.1 Corythornis vintsioides
ACCCCTGCATTGCTCAGAAGTGCACAGAAACCCATCATTCACAGAACTGATTTGGTGGAGCATGAAATACCCTGCAGAAAATCAATAGGATCTTAACTGGGCTCCTGTTGTCTCTCCCAGAGGACAGAGAGGGGAGCAGTGGATCTACCAGCACCTCCTGGCTGTGGCACCTCCACACCAGGCTTGTTCTTGCTCCAAGGAAGGAGCAGCCAGAAGACAACTGCCCATTTTCAGACACTCTTGGATGTCCAGCACAGACATGTCCAAGCCCTGCCCCAGTGCAGGACCAAGCTGGGGAGCTGTGCCCAGTCTTGCAGCAGCCCGGGTGGTGCTCCCATCCACGATTGCTGCAATCCAAGCAGCCCACTTTCTTTCTTCCCTCCCCTCTTATTTTAATTTCCCAGGTAATTGCTGAGAAGTCTCCTTTAAAAAAAAATTTAAAAAAAAAAAAAAAGGAGATCAAGTCCCTGCAGATGATTATTAAACAAACATTGGGCAAAAAGCTGGACTGCAGCTTAATTGATGAGCAGGGATTTGGTTGGTATGAAAAGTCCTGTCTCCAAACACTGGGGGACAAGAGAGTATTTCTTTTTTCCTTTCATAAGCACTGTGGCTGGAAAGTTCACTAAATATGAAAAGGAATAAGTTTTTATTTTATTTTTCTTGGGTTTTTTTAACTCAAATTCAGAGAGCAATGGGGAGAGTGGATTGGGTTTTCCCCTCTTCAGTTTTTTTGAGGGACTGGTTTGGTTTGGGTTTATTTTGCTCACTCCTGACTGATCACTCCACACACTGTTCCACATGATCCAAACTGAAAAGTCATATTTCTGTCACCCAGTCACGGAAAGCTTCCCCTTGTACTCCCAGTTGCCAGCCATGAGGGGCACAACCAGACATCTCAGTGCATCTCTTGACAGAAAGGTTTGTTACCCAAACTCCAAAGCACATGAAAACAATTTTGCCTTCACAGATCTCAGCAGCAATTGCCTAATTTTTGTTTTCACATCATAAAATCCTGCCAATTATTTTTCAAGAGAAAATGAGCCCAATTAGGAGGATGAGAAAGGAGGAACCTAAAGACTGACACATACAAGTTTGACCCACACTGTTAGAACTTGCATTTAGTGGGTTTTTGGTCCATTACCCACTTGTGCAAGTCCCAACTGAGCCCTTTGTGCTCCAGCTCTCCAGAAGATGTACCACTGCTCTGCAGTAACGAGATGTCAACTGAAACCAAGCCAAAGCCCCAAACTTCCTTCCACAAATGATATAAAAACCAGATTCTGCACAACACCTGTGCAAAATATTCTACCCCCTTTGCTTTGCTTTTCTCCCGGGGAGAGAAGAATTTTATGTCATTGGTTCTCCTACAGAGGATTTCAAAACACACCAGTGAGAAAGTCAGAAGCAAGTATCAGAGTAGGTGTCCAATTCATCTTTTGGACAAAGTCAGCAGAAAAGGTAAGTGGATTTTTTTCCCCCATGCACTAACCATGGTTTATTATCCTGGGCATAAAGGATTGCTACAGAGAGATCAAAGCCCAACACATTATACAGAGACATTAACTGAAGGTTTACCAGACCTGCCAGGAGATGCAAAACCAAGTTCCTGTGGTCAGTGGAGACCTCATGAACTCTCACAAAAGTTGACCACAGCATCCTGGGCAGATACCAATAAGTTAATTACATTTTGACTTTAAGCATCCTCTGCTGTGTGAACAGGCTAAGGGAACCTCTCCTGATGGATCTGGAGAGCCCTGCCAACCCCTTGCTGACACTTGCCTTTCAGTGGGGAGAATACACATGGTAGAGATCTGATTTTAGCTGGTGAGGAGCTATTTAGGCATTCTGAGGTGCTCTGTAGATAGGTTTGGAGCTTACAGGAGCAAAGCTGCAGCTGAGGATCAGTACTCCTCAACTGCCTGGTGAGCACAACTCCTCCTTCCATGCCTTGATACCCACAGCACCTCTACCTGTAGATGAACTGACTTCCAAATGCTGCCTTTTAATCAGGACCAAGCTCTCTCCACATTTTGATTGGCAACACCCCAACAGCAGGTCTCCTCAACACAACCACTGTCCTTTATTTTTTTAAAAGATGTATTAATAAAGACAAAACCAACCAGCAAGTTCTTCTTTTGAAGCTGAGATTGTGGGGAATAAATATGAATGTGCTTAAATGCTGTTAAAATGCACATTCCTCCCCAAAAGCCATGACAATGTGATATAAAATCCAGCCTCCTCTGCTTTCAAGGTGCATACATTGCCCCCACACTATGCACAGCACCTCTGCCAGGGCAGGAACAAAGACAGGATTTGCCAACAGCTTTACCCCTGATTTCCACAGGGTTGTAATTCCACAACCATGCTGCAAAGCCTCAGTGTGGACAGCACAATATAAAGTGAGTCGAGGCCAAAACTTTCCCTGTATTTGCACACATCCCACCTGGGCCAAAGGGAAACTTTACATATATCCTGGAGAAAAGAACAGCCACTGGGTGTTTTTGGGCCACTCTTAAGACAAACTCCTAATTACTTCTCCAGGCCTGGCTCCTGGAAGACACCAGCAATGCTCCCATGTGAAAGATCTTTACAGAATCTTTTCTTTTCCTCAGTAACAATTCTATTAATTTCTTTCTTTTTCACTCCACCATTAAAATCATGTTAATGCCAGAAGTGTGTGGCTGCTCTGGAGAGATGGGTGCTGCTATAATCACACTTCATAGAGAAAATAAAAATAATCACAGGTTCCAGCTTTCTGCACTGGAAGTCATAAAGGCAATATAGCTTAACATTCATAATAGCACAAGTCTTATAACTTAATTCAATTTGGACCAGAATTTGCTCACTCTTTCAGTAGTTAGCACCAAATTATCCTAGAAGGAGCTAGTAGATCTCAAGGAAACTCTGTTTGCTACTTCACTCTGCTTCCTTAGCTCCAAACTCCAGCCAGGAGTAATAACTTAAAAAATTTAAGGAAAAACAAAATGAAAACAACAACAATAAAAAAACCCAAACAGTTTAATTGGCCTAAAAGCAGTCATTTTCATTTTCTGGCCTTTGTGAGGGTTTTTTACTCTTGTTTTTTCAGATGTGGTTACCTTCATTTCTCTTCGAGGAGCTCCTTGGATGTTCTCTCTCCCTTGCTTGCAGGGCACTCTCTAGCTGGAGAGGCAGATGGAGAGGGGAAAGTGCCTTTCAAATGCAAAAATAGGAAACTGAGAAGCCGTGTGAAGTTTGGAGCAGTGGCACTATTTCAGGTTTCAAGGCTGTTTTAAGCTAGACCAGGGCAGCACACTGGTCCCTCGATTTCATTCCCACAGTGATGAGATTCCCCCAAAGGGGGTGACCTGATGTCATGGGCTGACACTGAGACCTTTGGTCCTTCAGCTGCAGACAGACATCTCTAGTAGAAGCTACAGAGCTAAGCCCAAGGGCCTTTCCATGATCTGAAGGTATTTCCTACCCCCAAGGGTGCAAATCCAGAGCTGCTGCAGAGCAGGGGTGGCAGCAGGGGGTCCAGGGGGAACCTCTGCAGGACCCATGGCTGCCACCCAACACTGACTATGCTGGAGAGTCCAGTTTTGCTTTTTCCTCACTAGCTTTGACTCTCAAGGGAGCACCTCACAAGCAGCTCAGCTCCCTGGGGCTTTGCACAGTGTCTGTGGGAACAACAAAATGAGATGGAGCCCCAGAAGAGGCTTTGCTTTTGCAGCAGACCTGATGGCCATATTTCTTCTTGATGCACGTGCTGTGGGCCACCCATGACTCATGAGCAAAGAAAAACTCAAACGGAGCTGCACATGGGGAAGAAATGCCTCAAAGATGCATTATGTAGAGTGAGTGGGATCTAGAGCACTGAAAATCACTGTGAAAACCCACAGCAGCAGGCAGAGAGCCACAGCCCTCATCCTCCCTCTTGGCCCTCCTCAGCCCTGGCAAGGGGAAATTCCTGCTTTGATTCATGGGACTATTGCTGCCTTTCCTGGGGGGAAACAACCCCTGGAAGATCAAGGCATCATCACACAGAAAGTGGTGTCACCCTGCAGCAGCCACGAGCACATCACCCACCCTTGGGACATCACAGACACCCACTGAGGGATGTCAAGGACATGGCAAGGGGCCCCAGATCAGGATTGCTCACCTCCAATTTCTGAGCACGAGGCAGAAAAGCAGGAGCTGGGCTTTGATCATGACATGTGAGTGTTTTGTGCCAGAGGGGATGGCACAGAGACCTGAGCAGTAAGCAGGGGGTGTTTTCACTCTACAATTCCTCCCCAAACTGAAGCAAACCACTAAATAACATAATCGTGGATGTGTGATTAACACACACACACACACCCCTGCTATGTTGTTACCAGAGCTTATTTTGCCTGGTCACAACTCACAGCACTTCCACTTTGCAATACCCTGAGCATTCAAAACCACAAAACTCTCCCCCCCAAGCTTTTCTTCCAGCGCTCAAACACAACCCTGCAGTCTTCCCAAGACACCTTACCATGGAAATCCTCCTCGTTCAACCAGCTGGAGCTGCTCCCCAGCAGAGCCAGAGGGGAAATCTGCCAGATAAAGCTGCCATCACCCCTGCGGGCTTTTAATGGGTCCGTTGGCAAAGCCATTCTTGCTAAGTGGGGAAAACGAGTGACCATGGGGCAAAGCCCACGGGAGGATGATGCAGCGACAGCTGCCCCTGCAAACCAGTAGAGAGGTGCCACTAGATGGTGACAGTGCCCACAGAAATCTAGCCACCCAGGAGAGAAACCCATCTCCAGCGCAAGGCCACTGTGAAGGGAGAACATTGGTTGGAAATTAAACGGTTAGCACTTCTTGCTTGCAGAGAAGGAGAGTTAATTTAGGTGGTGCTATGGTCAAGAGCACCAGGAGGTGGTGGTTTGGTGATAAATAGAAAAGGAAGTGAATTCACCTGCTTGGTGTGAGGGTGAAATGAGCTATTTCTGTGCAGCCCACATCAGGAGATAAACTCCATTTATCTTCCTTTCCCCATCCCTGCTCATCTGGTACCGCCCAGGCTGAGATAATCTGGGCTGTGGGATTCACCCATCATTCCTGAATAGAGCTGATAACCTTCCATGGGGCAACTTCAACTGCCCTGCCCCTCATCCCTAGCACAGGAGAGTCTCACAGGTAAGGGCTGTTCCCATGGACCAGCCTCAATACCACCCTTCTGCTGCTTTTGCAACACACATTTCTGGTTCAAACTCTTTTTATTTTTTACAGGGTGTTCAA
The DNA here is from genome assembly GCA_025447755.1 of Corythornis vintsioides. NCBI lineage: Eukaryota > Metazoa > Chordata > Aves > Coraciiformes > Alcedinidae > Corythornis > Corythornis vintsioides. Next base: position 19,471 of record JAOEGS010005198.1, read on the forward strand.
ATTAACCTTTCAGCAGTTCACTAAATAATGATGAATTCAGTAAAAAATACCCAGTTACAAATGATCTACAAAATCTCTGAGCACCTGATGAGCAGGAACTGGACTGTAACTGGTTTGGAAACACTTTGTGTCAGGGGATGTTCTGTGTCCACAAAAGCTCCTCAGCCACTTGGTTGAAGTTGAGAATGTGTGAGAATGAACAGGTTCACTTACCTGTTTCACCTACAAGTGTGACATGTTGTAAGACACTGACTTTGTCTTTCATTTTGTATTAATCACCTCAACAATACATTTGAGGAAATGCAAGTCTTTCAATAAATGGGTAGCAGAGGAGGAATTTTTTCCTGGCATTTAATAATATTTGTAATATCTGATGGAATAAAACAAAGGGCTCATTTCCATTTGGCTGGTTGTCTTGTTACTGTAACTCTCTCCTCCAAAAAAAAAACCCCAAAAATCTAGATAAAACATGAGAAGGAGCCCTAGTGATGATGCTGCTCAAGCACCCAAAGCAAAAACATTTCCAAACCCCAATTTAAGAGTCTGTAGAAAGATAAAGGACTTCTTCCCTGACTTGGCAAACATTTTGGAGCCTCTTCACCACCCCTTCTCCATCACCCAACAGTGATGCTGCCAACACTACTGCCCAGCTTTGGGTTTCTGTTTTGTCAAGTTCTTTGTCAAGTCTTTTGTCAAGAGTTCTTACTCAGCCCTGGGCACTGGCGCTGTGCAAACCAAAATATTCCCATTGCTAATCCCCTCTACTTAAAGATAGGACAAATTTTACTCATTTCTAAACAAAGCCTTATCTCTTTATTTGAAATTAACTCATTTCTAAATGGAAAAAAATAATAAAGCCAGTGAATTTTTGTCATGAAAAAAAATAAATCCGGTTTCAGTTTTACAGTGCGTGTGAAATACCCAGATCTGGCAGTTTTAACTTTTATTATACTCTGCATTTACTTGCACAGCTCTTCTCTTGCCCAGACCAGTAAGTGACTAGAAAGTCAAGGTTTCACCTCTTCCAAGACCATATAACCCCCAAGAGCTGCCAATGCCCCTGTTTAGCACAAGGGTTCCCTCCCTGGCCCAGAATTCTCCCAGAGAGCCACCAAGAGGACATCTGACATGAGCAGGTCCCCATGCAGGGATGGAGAGTGACACCAGAGAGCCCCAAAGGGTGTCCCCAGCTGCCACCAATTCCTCTGCTGGAAACACAGGCCCAGCTATGGAAAAAAAATGCTGTGTTAGAGGGATATAAAGAAAAAATACTCATTTTCAAAGTGATGCTCTGTCTTTTTCCCAGCTGGACAGGGATGTTGGTGAAAATCAAGGCACAAAAGTCAATTCATGTACGTAACCACCCACCCTCACCTTGGAAACAAAGGCAACAAAGAAATCCAGAAAGAGAAGAAAAGTTCTTTGTGTTCCCATCACCTCAGCAGGGGTTTCTCTGCTATAATGTTGTGTTCAGTGCCAGTGGCTTTAAAACCTGATGGGAAAATGCTGTACCAATTTACAGATGGGTTAATTAGTGCTCAGGGTCAAGTGCATCTCCCCTCTTACAGCAGCTGGGGTGGGCAGCAGCCAAACCTGGGGCCAAGCAGACACCTCATGGAGGCAACCAGAGAGATTTGGGGAAAACACCTTTGTCGTTTCGAGATGAAAGGCTGGGTGTCAGGGAGAGCAAGCAGGCTCTGCCAGCATCTGCAGCTCAGCCCCACACCAAGCCAGGGACACAATGGTTCCCCAGCCAGCCCTGGGACCCCCCCAGGAGATCGGGGTGTGGGATGGGGAAGCGGTGACAGGAGGTCTGGGGTGATCAGTTCATTCCTCCCGCAGAGCAGCGACCCAAGAGCTTCAAACCCAACTGCCTGTGGTTAGTTCAGTGGAAAATATGCAAGAGCCTTCCCTTCCCCAGCATGTGCTCACCCTGAACCCAGCTCCACAGCAGGGGCTGAGCTGCTCCCCTGCCCCACACCTTCAGCAGGAGGGGTCCAGCATCTCCCCAGTTCATGTGCATCGCCCAGGGATGGCCATGAACAAAGAGGTTTTAATCCAACTAATAATCCCTATCACTTGGTCCAAAATTCCCTTCAGGTCCACCATGGTGCTGAGCAGCCTTGTTCCCACATCAGTACAAATGCACTTCTGTTGGGTGGAGAACTGCTTTCCAGAGTGGCCCAAGCTCATCCACCATAAGAGTTCTCCACTGTTGTAACCTCTGTGACCAAGATGACAATTATCTTTCCAGGCTTATGAAAACCAAAAATGATTTCAATACCACGTCACATAAACAACCTGAGTCTCAACCAAGGGCTCATTTCTTCCATCCCAAACCAGATGTGAAGCAGAGGATGACAAAGCAAAGTCAAGGGACCACCAAACAAACGTTTGCTAGAAGGAGAGAATTTGTCTGGGTTCCAGTGACATCATCTGCTGTGTGCCAGCAGTGAGCTGCAAACTGTCAATGATTTATTTCCATGTCTCCCCGACTTTCTGGCACACACACGTCCTTAGAAACCATAAGCAAAACTTTCAGACTAATTAAAGGGATTTTGTCTGGTTAAAATCGTATCTTATATTTGAAAAAAACAAAATAAAACCACCCCAACAACCAGACATCACCTTGCCCCCGTGCTCTAAATGGCATCTTAGACTATTAAAGCAGAAAGCAGCTTTACAGAGCTAATTTACATCACGCTGTTTATTGTCTTCTGTTTATTTTTGCATGTCTCCCAGCACAGTCTAGTCGGTCCTACCTTTCTTCCCCAGCACTTTCTAATCAATGGCATTTTCAGACTCTCTCGCCCGAAAGCAGGAGACAGGACGGTTCAGTGGTTAGGGCACTAGACAGAAATCCAACTCCCTGCTGCCAGCATCCCGTGGGATCCCGGGCAAAGCTCTCACCCTCTCTTTTGTCTCCACTCCCCGGCTGTAAAACACACCGTTTTCCAAACTCACGGGGCCACGACGTTGTGTTTGAGCAGGGTAATGAGCTCCAGACGTTGTCTACACCTCTCTGCCTGCCCCTGCTCTTTAGCATCCAAGAAAAAGAAGCTACAAAACGACTGGTGGGAGCTGCGCGTTGTAATTGCAGGTGGGAACGGAGCTGTAGGTAAAACACAGCACTTTGAAGAAAGGAAAATACATGAAAGTGTGCAAGGACGCTTGGGTCCCTGGGGTGGAATGTAAATACCGGCTTTCCAGGCAAACACCAGCTCCAAAAGTGGAGTAGCTTTATTCAGGAGTAAATACCCTGCTTTAAATAGCTCGGGCGGTGCCTTATCTTCCTATCTCGACTATTAAGGAAGCCTTTGTTTCTCAGCAGACTGACACTGGCCTGAGTGATGATCTCGGGGCATGTGACTGCTGGGGTGGAGATTGGCTGAAATAGGCACAGCAGGCAAGGGATGCTCGCTTTTCTCCTGGGAAATCCTTGCACTTTGCAGACAGTCTGCCCAAGAGGGGCTGGAGCTGCACGGATGAACGTGGGAGAGCAGGGAAAGAAGGAAGGCAGGACCATCCCAACATCTCAGACTGAGGTTGTGGCCTTGAAGACATGAGAATTGCATCCCAAAGCAGCTGACCCAGCACAGGGCAGGCTGTGATTTCCCACCCGTATCTCCTCTGCCCTGCTGGGCTGAGGTGAAGCAGACAGCTCCCAGTGCATGGATGGCAGAGGGGAGACCTTCCTCATACTGCTTTGAGTGCATCTGCCCTAAAACCCAGGCTGTGCCACCTTGGCACAATGAAAAAACCCATGTAAGGGAGCAGACAGCAGCAGGACCAGCATAGGTGGAAGCCACAGAGGAGCTACATGGCATTCCTTCCCAAGGAACCCAGGTGCTGCCACATGGGCACCATCCTTGATGCCTCTCTCAGCTCCCTTGGGCGTTTAAGGGTCCCCAGCAAAGCACCTTGTTACCCTGTGGAGTCTGAGAAGTCAAGCAAAGGCTTTTGACCATCACTCTTGAGCAGCATCTGGAAAATATTTAATTCAAGCAGCTGGTCTGCCTGACTTCTAGACTGTAAAATACTACAGGTAGTTAAACAAAAAGATATTGGTAGAGAGCTTTCCATTTCAAACAGATAAAATCCAGCCCACGACACAAAAGAATTGCCACCTAACAGCCAATATCAATAAGTTTGTGGCACCAGGGTTGCTCTTTCTCTGACAAGAGCAGCATGAGGATAAAGCTAACCCTGCTGTGGCTCTGGATGTGCAGAGAACCACCAGTGCCAGACCTCCTGGACCTCACCTGCCAGACCAGCACCCTGCTTTTGCCAAGAAAAGTTGGACCAGATGATCCTTGAGGTTCCTTCCAATCCTTCTATGATCATCCATTACTAGGAAGCTTTCATAACCATAAAAATACACACCACTGTGTGCATACTGGTAACCATAATACCTACAATTACTGGGTAAAGTCCATTTTGCCCTAAAACAGTAGTTGACTCTAATTACTTATATTTACCTAATTGCAGCTCATCACACCCCTGACTAAGCGGGGAACAGCAGCACTCCCATGAAGGTGCCTCTGAAGGTGGTGGTGCAGATGGAGCACTGAGGTGCCTTTGGGGAATGAGGAGCACCAAGAACTAATCCATTTAATCAGTACCCAGGTGACACCAGTCAGCTCCCAGGGTCAGCCCACCTCTTCCCACCACCCTGCAGCGAGGGAAGCCCAGGCAGGCACATCTCAGAACCCATCTTCATGCACCAGCAACCTCCCAGTTGGGCTGAGCCCCCAGGGAATCTCAGTCAGCAGGTAGAAGATCCCATGGATAATGTGGCATGTCAACTGAGTGGACAGAGATAATTTGTAAAGCAGGAGGCAAATAATTAAGAGCTTGTCGATGCTTTAATAGTCATTTCTGATACAAGCTGCTGATTTGAACCACAGGCACTTATTTATTCAGCAGGGTGGTAGAGCCTGTACCTGACTTTAGTTTCTTTTCTGAGTCAAGCTGATAAGTAACCCATACCTAGAACTTTTTTTTCACTGAAGTTTCATGGAATATTAAGAGCTAGAAAGAAAATTAGAAAATTTTTTCTTGCCACTGGTCTATAAGCCTTTGAGGAAGAGATGGGTTAGGGGAACAAGAGGTGAAGGTCTTTCCAGGTCTGCAGGTGTTCAGGTCTGGAGCACATTGAACAGCAGCACCAACAGGATCATTTTTTGGGAGCCAAAGGAGGGCCACCAAGATGATCAGAAGCTGGAACACCTCTCCTATGAGGACAGGCTGAGGGAACTGGGATTGTTCAGCCTGAAGAAGAGAAGCTCCAGGGAGACCTTAGAGCACCTTCCAGTGCCTGCAGGGAGCTGCTCCAAAGCCTGGAGAGGGGCTGTTTCCAAAGGCCTGCAGTGAAAGGCCAAGGGGCAATGGTTTAAATGAGAAAGGAGTGGATTAAGATGAGAACTAAGGCAGAAGTTCTTTCCCAGCAGAGTGGTGGACACTGGAGCAGGTTGCCCAGGGAGGTGGTTGAGGCCCCATCCCTGGAGACATTGAAGCTTGAGGGGGCTCTGAGCACCCTGCTCTAGTTGAGATGTCCCTGCTCTCAGCAGGGGTTGGACTAGATGAGCTCTGGAGCTCCCTTCCAACCCAGACTATGATTTCTATGAGGAAGAACTTCTCCACTGTGAGGGTTGTAGAGCACTGGAAGAGACTCCCCAGAGAGGCTGTGGAGTCTCCTTCTCTGAAGACTTCCCAGCCCTGTCTGGATGCATTTCTGCTCTAGTTCTTCCCTTCTCTGGCAGGAGGGATGGACTCAATGATTGTTGGAGATCCCTTCCAGCCTCTACCCCTCTGTGATTCCTCACCAACAAACACAGATCTTCATTCTGTTGGACCCTTCCACTCTCCATGGCTGGGGCAGCAGAGAGATGACAGAGAGGATGAGAAGAAGCAGGAGGAAGAGCACCAGGTTCTTTCCTGCCCTTTCCCAAGCACAGCACCATCTGTGGCGAGCCCTGGGCTGCACATTACCTATATCCTGTATGAATGAATTTCTTTTTTGCTTTGTGGCTCCTTGTTCAAAGCCAATGTGGCCGTTTCTATAGAAGCACCCACAGGATCACCAAAAAAACCACACCTTCAGCTCTTGTTAATGTCAGCAATGACGTATCAGAGAGAGGGCTTGTTTGTCCTGAAGAAATACAGGACTTCCACCCCTCGAGGATGAGCCTGCTGCTGAACTGCTCAGAAAAGAGAAAAAAAAAAAAAAAAAAGAAAGAAAATGAGAAAAAAAAAGTTGTTGACATGAGAGGAAAAACCAGGCTTCCTGTTTGAACTCTGACAGGTACTGGAAGATATGAGTAACATCAAATCTTGGTCTGCTCTAAAGGCAGTCTGTGGTCAGGGGGTTCTCACATTTGTTTGTGTGGAACAGCTTTGAATTGTTTGCAGAAGAAACTCAAGAGATGCTTATCGGGGAGCAGGGCCTGTTATGAAATACACGCATTTCTGAGCAGGTTACAGGAGATCAAAAGGGCTCCAGATGATATGCCTCACATGCTGTAAAGTGTGGTAGATGCTCCCGAGATACCTCTGAAAATATCACATGTGGCAGCGTTGTCGAGTACAGGCAGTGGCCACCTTTATTTCCATTTCTCACTGCGTGGCAGGCAAAAGGAGTTTGGGGGATTTTTTTTTTTCCAGATGGTTCTTTTTCTTTCTTTTTCTTTTTTTTTTTTTTTTCTTGTGTATATGTTTGTTCAAATGAAAACTTTCCTTCGGTATGATTTGCACTAACAGAACTATCCAAACAATGGCAAAGGAAAACAGATGCTGGTGAAAGCAGCTTAAAACATCCTGGCTGCTGCCCCACGGGGATAATCTCAGAGTGCCCACTCATTTCTCAACTGAGCTGAAGACCCTTCTAGAGAATCCTGCAGCAGAGAGCCAGGAAGGATTCTCCATGAGAGGCACGGGCTGGTTTGAGGTGGAAAGGAGAAAGATTTGGGTGGGAATGCTGCAGGCAAACCCTCAGCGAGTTGAGAGGACAGGAATGGACTTGTGATGTCCAGCCTGGCTCTGAGAGGTGCTGGTGAGAATTGTTTCTAAGAGGCTTCCCAAGGTGCTCTGCCAAAGTGATCATCCAGAATAACCACTGAAATCCCATCTCCCTCGTGACACAGCCAGCCAAAGGAATCCATCCATCCATCCATCCATCCATCCATCCATCCATCCATC
>JAOEGS010005198.1:26767-49913 GCA_025447755.1 Corythornis vintsioides
ATCCATCCATCCATCCATCCATCCATCCATCCATCCATCCATCACAATTTAACCTCTGCAAACCCCTCTTTACTCACAGAATCATTAAGGTTGGAAACAACCTTCAAGATCATCAAGTCCAACCATCTGTTGGACTACCATCTACTCACTCCTTTGGACAAAGTCTAACCAGTTGACCAATCTCTTTGCAAGGAGCTCAGTAGTCCACAGAGCAGCAGCTCAACCTCCAGCTCAAGTCTTCAGGCATGAATAGCTCAAAGGGTCCTGCCTGGTCCTTTCCTTGCCACAAGCAGAACTCCAATTCCAGCATCCCCACCTGCTCTTGCACACTTGTGGTGCCTTTTCCTTTCAGCCACCCCTGATGTCACATCTCAGAGCCTTTCTATAGACAAAACTTATACTCTAAAGCAAACCATCTCTTTCAGAAGCTCTATTAAAATGCCTGCCAGAGCTCTGCAGAACAGTTATCTTAAATAACTGCTGGGATTTCAAATCTGGACTAGTCATAAATTCATTTGACGTGCAAAATTCTTCCTTGGGCTACTTGTAGTGACCAGTAAGTTTGAAGCAGAAAAAAAGCTGCAAGTTCTTTAATCAGCAGATGCACAGACTCAACTCCTCAGAGCACATGACTGGGGGAAGAGAAACTCAGTAAATAATTAGCCCCTTAAAATAGTAGGTATTTGTCTTTATTTCTGAGCTAGAATTCTTTCAGATAAATCCATCATTTTCTAGATTAACTTTGGAAGTTGAGTGAAGCTACAGACTAGATGGATTTTGCCAGCTGGCTGTCAACTGGTTGTTCTGGTGCAGCTGACACAAATGCAATATAAACAATAATGAATTCCCAATGGTCTGATACTGAAACTCCCCTGAAATCACTGGGACTCAACGGGGTGCTTAACTTAATATCTGTGCTTAAGAGCTTTCCTGACTCAGGGCTATAAATCACAAGAGAAAACCAGAGGAATCCTCCTGTCACTGAAATCACTGCCCAGCCATTTATCTGAGGATGTCAGGATTATGGCATTCATATTTTTTTTGGCAGTAATTCATACCAATGCCATTAGAAATGGGCTTATTTAAAAGTGCATAAGAGAAAAGCTCACAGTATGAAGACTAGGAAAACCCAGTAGATTTGTAACTAGAAATAATATCTAATTAATTCTGCATTACATGACACAGCAGTGAGGGTAAAAAAAAAATGGGAACGCTGTTCATTTACAGCATCATAAATTTATGAGAGTGAAGGGTTTGTTTTAATTGAATACTAATTTACGGCCAATTTTTTTAATCACTTGGGAGGCAAATCTACTTAAAAACACACGGTACAGATGTTTACTCCTCTGAGTCTTCAAGCAGGGATGGGAATTATTATGTTCAGAGTGCTGTCCCCGTGGATTCAGTTTTGCTTCAGCAAACAGCCAGGCCAGGTGTGCTCATACCCTTCATGGATCTTGAATATTCATGGCCAAGCGGGAAGATAATAAAATTTAACCAGGAGATAAGGAAGTCAATTCACTTATTAACTATGATTTCTGCTCATTATGTTCACTCTGTACAATTTCATTAAGGAATCTTCCCTTTTCATTTAACTCTTCGTGTTTAAGTACCAAATGTTTTGCCTCTCCTTTGAATAGCATAATTACAAGGAATAGTCCTCTTCATCTTATTCAAATTTTTTTTTGGCTTTTCAACTTCTCCTTTTACTTTGGATTTTGAGACAGTTAATAAGCAGCAGCAGCAGGGCTCTCTTTATTTAGGGCTTCATTTATTGCACCCAGACCTGCCTGGTGACAAACACACGACCCAGCCCTGCTCTGCAAATCCCACCACGTCGCTCTGAAATTCCAGCCATCAGGTGCCACACTCTCTACGTGACTCCAGCTGGGAATTAATATTTATCAGCAAGATGACCCAATTTTGTGTTGTTGAATAGGACACAGTGGCTGAGAATCAAAATACTGTTGGCTTATTAAAGAAAAAAAAAAATCTATTTTAAAAAGCTTTTTTTAACAAAGCAACTGATTTTCAAAGTGTCTAAACCTTTTTGTCTTTTTTTTTTTTTTTTAATTCTATACTTTCAGAATATCTAACCACAAGCATTTGAGCAAACTAGAGAAAAGAAACTGTTGGTAATTTTCTGTAAGTTTCAAAAGGCAGCAGGATATACTCACCGTTTTATGTTTCTATCTATAGAGACCTGCAGGCAAACGTACAGTGGAACAAAGATAGACATCTAGATATATTTGTACCTGCCATTCGTGTGCCTATATGGAGATAGATTCTTAATTAGATAAGTAAACAATGGAAACTTTTTAAATTCATCACTTGGCTGTATGAACTCTGGTTCTCTCTCAGCTCTTTAGTAATACATTTTTTCTGTGAGTTACAGCTGATCCCAACACACCCAGCACTGCTGGTTTTGACCTGTGGTAAAACACAATCAGACACAGTGAAATAATTACCTTTAATTCAAATATTTCTGTGACATTTACTTTTTTTGGAGAAAAATAATTGCTGACTTGCCAAGTGAGGTGATTTGTACATGAAAGATTTTAAGCAGAAGTAAAGCAGCAAGCGAAAATTTGAGAAATATGGGTTAGAAATTAGTGCAATGGCCAGAGTCCTGCATGGGACCTTTGGTCACAGATGGACCTCCCTGAGCAGCCCTGCTCTTTGTCAGCCATTGTCTCCTTCTCATGGCTGTCAGGTAAAAATTCAGCAAAGTCAGGATCATTCCCCAGTTTATTCTAGGTGGGCAGAGTCAAATTTCTTCCAAACTGGAGAAGAGAGGTACCAACCAACTTACAAACCTCTTCTCTCCCTCTCACTGCCACGCTGCTGCTGTGACCCAACCCCAGGCTCCTTGCCAGCACCCAGCAATGGCCACTGCTGCTGCAGGACACTCTGACACCTACAGCCACAGTTGGGTTGGATGTTGTTACCCACAGCTTAGCTGGAGGTTGTCACTTGTAGCCTCCACATTTCACAGCTCAGACCTCACGGCCCCAGGGACCATGCCCTTGGACAACCCCATCCTGCAGTGAAGATGCTTCTCAGCCCTAACGCCTCAGTTTATGAACAAATAAACACTTATTTTGGGGAAGAAGAGACGTCATCAGCTAGTGGGAATTGGGAAAGCTCTGGTGAGGTCAGCAGGACTAGGAGAATCCACATAAGATTCAATTCAGACCACAGAATCTGATTCAGAAGCCCATGAGATCCCTGCACTGCTGGAAAAGCCATTCAGATGTCTGCAGCAATCAACCCCTTCTAGCAAACTGAAAAGCAATCTGCTTATTTTTATTAAGCTTTCTTTTCCCTTATAGTGGTCCTTGTAATTCCTTTAAGGAAGCAAAGATATGAACCAGAAATATTTAAGAGAATATTTGTTAATTTGGAATAGCTACAGTGTGTTTCCAAACCCCATCTCTCTGGGAATTGAATATTCATCCTGATACTTACACAATTCCAACAAGGATATCTATTTCTTTGCAACCAAACTTTCAAAATTAATGAAGGGAAATCAACAAATCCAAGAAAATCCAGATGATGACTCTGGCTAACTTTGCTTTCTCTAAGAAATTCAACAACTTCAAGAGCCTTCTCCTTCCCTCCTGGCCAATAGAGTTCAGTTTTAACTATAGCTGATGGTTCATTGATCTTGGAAAGGAAAAATAAGAATATTCTGGTAGAACGCCAAAAAAGGGCATGCGATCTAAACCACTGTTAAATTAACAACCTGCCAGTGGGTAAAAAAAGAAATAAATATCTAGTGATAAGCAAATCAATTAACTATGTTAAAATGCTCTGTACAATGTGATTATTATGGGATAGTTTACAGCCAAAGCCTTTCTGGAGGTTTGAAGCAGTGCTTTGAAACCTTGGACAACTAAAATAGCCTCCAAATGTAGAATAAGATCAAACATACATCTAGTACACAAGTAACAAGGTCAGGTCCTTTAATATAACATAGAATTGTTCTGATTTTGTGACAATCCCTTGCTTTATTCTATTCCAGGTTGGAAGCAAAAAGAAGTAAAATAAAGCAAAGAGGATTACTTACTTAAAAATTAATCTCTGAGAAGCAAAACATTACCCATAGTTGTAAGTGCCACTTTTCAATTGATGAATTTCTTATTCATAGCAAAGGTTTCTGTGATTTTCACTTTCAGGGTCTGGGTTGTGTAAATATTTTCTTTTTGGCCACAACAGAGGCTGTTCAAAACTCCTTGATGTGTTCCTGGGGCTCCCACTGATGCCATTTCAGGATTCTCTGCACCAATTTCTTGCTAATTTTCTCACTCTTTTATTCTGCCTAGTGTGTGGCTGGTAAACTTGACAGCACCACATAAAATCCAATGCTAGGAAATCACCGTGGAATTTTACCTCCAGATTTCAACACTAACTCTTCAGTAGTCTGGAAATCCAGGCTAAAAGCAAGAATTCTGTTCCTGCAATACAATAAAAGAGTGTAAGTGGTTGTAAGTACTGCTATTTTTAGCCAGTACAAAGTTTCTGCTTCCTTAAACCAATAAAAAAAAAAAAAAAAAGAAAAAAAAAAAGGCAGAAATGAATGAGAATCATCTGCAAATTGAGGGCACCTACAAGTCCTCCAAGTGTGGTTGCTCTAAGTGTTTTTTGAGTGTCAGGAATATCCCAGTTTTCTGGTTTCAATCCAAATCAGCTTCATACACCAGGCTGCTTGGACAACACAGGGGTGTTTTTAGTTTTAGTTTTCCCAGGCAGTTTTGTGCAAACACAGAGATTGGGAAGAGAAGAAAGAAAAAGAGAGAGAGAAAAAAATATTCTGACTGCAAACTTTCCTCAAGTCTTTGATGACAGCAATAGAAAGTGGGACTGCAAGTGCTGATGTGATTCTGCTCACTTGCATTTCTCATTCTTATAACGAGCAGTCTGGAAACCAAACAGCAGCCAGGGACTGATGCTCCTCCAATTGCTACCCTGCTGATGATAAAATGCTTCAGCACAGACACAGTCTGCCCTCAGACTTTCACATAAACACACGTACCCAGGCAGGGCCACCCATGGCATCAGCAGCACTGCTCTTAATAGCAATTAGCAGGGCAAGACTAAGTGTTCTCCAAGCAGCCTGACTGGAAAAAGGCAACAAGGCACAAGGAAAAAGGAGAGTGGGAAAGAAGCTGTGTGGCACCAGATCCCAAAGACACAGTCTGCAGCTCCATCATCCCTGCTGTTGATGGACCCTGTGGTTCCATCATCCTGGCTTATGTGCCCTCCCAATTATTCCATCATCCCCACTTACGGGCCTCCAACTGCTCCATCATCCCCACTGCTGATGGGCCCCCCAATAACTCCATTGTTCCCACTTATGGGCCCCCAACAACTCCATCATCCCCACTTATGGGTCCCCAACGGCCCCATCACCCCCTCTGCTGCTGAGGCTTCTGCTCCTACACTGCAGGCAGCTGGGCAGCTCTCCCTGGCAGCACAAATGATGTGCTCACTACCCAAACAAAGAGAAAGTTAATTTTCAAACCAGAAAAGCCTAAAACATGGGAAGGCTGGCACACACCACCTGGAGTTTCAGAAAGCTAGCAGGTTGTATGGTTTATTTTTTTTCTGACTCTGTTGTATTTCTGTTTTGTTTTATTCTGTTCCACCTCTTTGCTCTCTCTCTTTCAGGTCCTGTGTTATCATTATTACTTCTCTGGAAAAGGCTTTCTCTAAACATTTCCAAGCAGCCTTTGGCAGGATATCTTTCCACAGCCCTCAAAGCTTCTACAGAAATCTATTTTCTTCTCCTATCTTAACAATCTTTTTACCTCAACAGTGTATTTTTTTTTTTCTTTCTCTGCCCTGCTCTTCTACCAGCCCTCCACATGGCCATGAACTACTAGAGAGTTTCCATTGACTTCACTGGGCTTTGCTTCATGCTATACCCTCAAAAGTTTTCTGCCCCTTCTCATCTTCAGATCCCTTTATCACAACTCTTCCTACCCACACAGAAGCTAGTTTGTATGAGCTGGAAATCTCATGCAACTGTGGCTCTCAGGTTGTTTCCAGTTCCCAAAGAAGGCAGTGTTTTTGCCCTCAGGGTGTTGCAGTAACTCCCATTCTGAACTGGCAACAAACATTAATTTTCAGGCACAAAGAAGCCTCAGACTTGGTAGGATTTTGATAAAACAAATGGGGGGGCTTGGCCACTTCTAACCCTGTTGATGTCATAAGGTGTGAGTGATTCTTCAGCATGGGTGTTGAAATGGCTCCTTGTTCCCAGGTACCTGGGTATCCAGCCTTACCCAGACCATGAAGAACTCATTGTCAAGTTGATTCAAAGGTCTGGGATCCAAACACTCTAAAATCAGACATAAAACATAAGAATTGCAGATTATGTGAATGTTGAATTCATCACAAACATTTCAGAAAGCCAGACTGAAATCCAACTTCAACTTTACAACAGAAAGAAAAAAATGGATGCAGATCAATATGGACAGGGGATATGTATCATAAATGAAGGAAGCACTAATAGATGCACCTTCTGAAAGGATTGGAGTGAACAAGAGTCAATAATTGCAGGTTGTGTTCCACCAAAGTGAACGTGGAGTCTTCTCTGGAGGACACCCAATGAACAGCCTCAGCTTGGTTCAGTCCCAGCACGGTCTCAGTACTACCCACTCACTTTGGGGTTCAGGAGACACATAGAATAGTTTGAGAGTGTGCAGAAGCCAGAGAGGAATGACCAGCACCTGAAAATAGGGCTGAGAGAATTGAGGATGCTGAGCTCAACACTGAGCCCCTGCATTCCCCAGTGACTGCAAGGGAATGACACAATCTCAGTCCCTCGAAGGCACCCAAACAAGAAAATAGTTTATTGGGCACATTTACAGATGCTACAATGAGGACAGAGAAAATGTGGCAAGAAAGACTTAGGGTAGACCTCAAGAAAAGAGGAGAGGAGCACTGGAATAGCCTGATGGGAGAAGCTGTAGAGCACTGTTGCAAGTCTTTAAGGACAGATGAAAAAGATTTTCACTAGAACAACAAAGGTAGTTTTTCCTGTCGTGGTTCAGGGGATGGGGCAGAAGACTTGAGAAGTCCTTTTCTTGCTTATTAAACAGCTGTCTTTGGTTAGGTTCTCCAGGGAGATCAAAGAGAACACTTAACCAAGCACAACACAACTGCAGGTTACCTGGGTGCTCTAATGATACAATTTGCTGGATTTTTAAACCTCAGCAACAGCTAGTGGCCAGCCTTGCCCAGGTCCACAGAGATGATGCAATTCCTCTTCACAATTCCAATTGCTTTTCATTTCCAGAACCACAGAGTTCTCCAGGAACTGGCTTGGCTTAAGTGAGAAGGATGGAGCTCCAGTGCCAAAGCACTTTTCCACAGAAGGATCTCCATGGAATACTTGAGCTCATATTTTCTTTCTAACAAGACATTGACAGACTAATTGACAGAACTCTGGGATCTTCTGTCATCCTATTTCCATTCCCACCCACCATCTGCCTGTTGCTTATCCTCTCCCACCACCTTCAGAGATCCTCCATCAATATAATGTCTGAGCATTGACAGGAACATTAAAATTGCCATTTCTGAGGTCAGCCTTTCCAAGGACAAAGAGAAAAACTTAAGCAGCAAAAAGATGAAGAACAGCAACTGCCAAAGCAGCAGCAGAATCATGTTCTTCAAGCAAGGCAACTGCTGTTCTAGGAGTCTGTATCCTTCCCTTATCCTTCCCAGCATTAGCCCAGACAAAGGTAAACACCCAACAGAGCATCCCACACTTCAACCAGGAGCAGAACATCACAATCATAGACCCTGGGCCAAATCCTGACAGTGATTTATCCCCAGGGAGGCTCTGGCTGCTGGTTTCAGTCAGGGTCTGGCTCATTGTTCACACAGGCTGTTTGCACTGAGCTTCACTTGAGTTTTCTCCCTTAAGTAGCTTGATATTTACTCACACAATTATTTCACGTGGACTTATTGTTCAAGCTTCTTCTTTTGTTCTTGTAAAGATTAACTTTTTAGAAAGATATCCAGCTGGAAAAACGTTGTGAAAGACAATTCTGTGGTGGTCTATTTTCAGCCATGAAATGCTTGGTGGTCACTCTATTTCACTCCTAGCACTTAGTGGTTTGAAAAGTTGTTTTCTGTTCTATATATTAACATCATGTGTTTACTAAAAAAAGATTCCTAAACATATATTTCTCCCATCTTCCTTGCCCATTACAGAATGAAACCTGAATATTATATCAGAGACTAAAGCAAAGTCAAGTCTCAGAGCATTCTTACCCCAAACCAACTTCACTTGCAGGCTCCAACTGCTTTTTTGCCAGATAGGCTTAAAAGTCCTTAAAAAAAAACAAAAAAAAAACCAAAACCACAAGGGGCACATACACCACAGGCCAGACACCCATCACATTCTCTTATCATCCCAAGAAATACCACGACATCAGAACACCAGCAGGCAGGAGGCTGACACTGAAAGCTCAAGACTCTGGCACTATGCACTCAGATGATGATATCAATGGAGAATAAATAGTGATTTAAAAGGCAAGTTGCATGACTTAATAGCTGTGTCTCAGCAACTGCTCCTGCCTGCAAAAAAGAGCCAGGCAAGCAAGATCTGAGACACCAGAGGAGTCTTCAGGAAAGGAGTGACTGAGGAAAGCTGTCCTCTTCCCTCACCAGTGCTGCTCACCACTAATGTTTTCTTCTGGGTAAATAATTAACCACCAGAAGTATTTGAGGCACCATACTCCTGTTTGCAGAGTGTATGATTACGTGGTGGGGTAGGGTATTGATTCTCTGGTTGTAAAAGCTTCCTAAGGGAAGGGGGATCAGCCAGGGCTGTGCACAAAACACAACCCCCCTTGGGCTGTGTGTGTGGGGGGCAGGGGAGATGATGCTAGGCAGGCAGTAGGAACAGGGGGAAATCACCACAAACTACTATGGATAAATGGGGAGCAGTTCAGAGCAGGGCTAGTAAAATACTGAAGAGCCTGAAGGAAGATCTTTGACCAAAGGAAGCTGTCCAGGGGTATCTGACAGGTATTAGCTTCACAGCAGGGAAGGAAGAGTCCAGGATGTGATAGGATGGGTAATTGGGAGCAATTATAAGAAATTGAATAAAAGGAAATTTAGGCTTAATATGAAGAAAGTTAAGAAAATTAGGATAGGAAAGAGTTTGAAGGCTAAAGGGTTGTTGGTAGAAACTCCTTCACTGGCGAATTCAAAGGCAAGCAGGATAAAACCCTAATAAACATTCAGCAGGGGAATTGTCCAGGCAACTTGCTCATGTTTTGCCAGCTTTAAGATCCAGTGTTTTCACAGAATATTAGGGATTGGAAGGGACCTAGAAGATCATCTAGTCCAACCCCCCTGACAGAACAGGATCACCTAGACTATACCTGATCACACTGTGGGATAAATGCAGTAAAATTTAACATATTTTCTTTTAAGGGAGCCTTTCCTTGATCTCTCTGCTTCCACGTGGCCAGTCTTTGACACAGCTACACAGTTTTCATTGTCACTACTAGCAGTGACAGCAGGAGCCCAGTACGACCAGTGTGACACCAAACAGCAACCAAAGAGCAGGAGGAGCTGCCAGATGCTGCCTCCTGCCTCAAAGGGTAAAAACTCCAGAGCAATCTCTGCCACGAGGTTATTCTTCTTCTTTTGCCAGAGTTTACATCTATGACACAAACAATAGTCTTGCCCTGACATTTACTTCAGTAAACACTGGGAGAGCTTCCAAAAGCCTGTTACAGACAGTTATGAAAACTACCCAAGCCATGGAACTATTATATAAATGATCTTCCAGTGCTTCATTATTACAGTTACTATTAGCCAATAACAAGACTTTGAGGGGCTTTTCCACAATAGCAGAGTCTTGTTTGTGATCCCAGAGGCTTCTGGCTCAGTCTCTTCTATTCAAGCACATCAGAACTAGTCCAGCTTGGAGAAAATTGCGAGACACTGCGGGGTTAAAACCAAGCCTTGCATCAAGATTAAATACATCTGTTATGAAAACCTACTGTGTTTTGCATACATGATTCAATAAAGAGTCTTAGCAGGATAATTGGTTTGCCCAGGTTATTAACCAGAGTTTTCTTTACTTTTTTTTTTTTTTTTAATTGTTATTACTCCTCGGAATAGTGTTTAAGGTAAACAAGTCATAATTGTGCAAGAATTGCATTAAGGGAATGCTCTATCCCAAGTGTCCGTTCCCAGATATTATATTCTATTACCAAAAGGCAGACTTGCATTAGGAAGTTTGTTTCAAGAAGCTAAAGCTGTTCATGCTGGTAAAAAAAACAAACAAACAAACAAACAAACAAAAACAAACAAACAAAAACAAACAAACAAACAAACAAAAATAAAACAAAAACAAAAACAAAAACAAGCCAACTACTTAAAAACCTACTGGAAATTAAGTCCTGAATATCAGAGGTGACATCAAAGCGAAAATTAGTTTTGTACAAAATCAGAACTCATTGAAGGCATCATTGATCCCTTGTGGCAAGCACTGACCAGAGCTCAGTGAAGTGCCTGCCATGCTTTGAAACCTGAGCCCTCCCCAGCCACCATATCCTTGCCCTAAATACTGGCTGTGAGATATAAGCTGTGACAAGCAGTAGGAACTCGTAATAGACTGTTTTGGATGGGAAGGGACTTGTCAAAGTCATCTAGTCCAACCCTCTGCAGGGAGCAGGGACATCCGCACTCAGAGCAGGGTGCTCAGAGCCCCCTCAACCTCCCCTGGGATGGTGCCAGGGATGGGGCAGCCACCACCTCTCTGGGCACCCTGGGACAGGCTCTCACCATCCTCAGTGGCAAAAATTTCTTCCTTCTCTCCAGTCTAAATCTCCTTCTTTTAATTTAAAACCATAATCCCTTGTCCTTCTGCAATAGGCCTTGATAAAAAGATTGTCCCCATCTTTCCGACAAGCCCCTTGAAGCCTTGAAAGCCTCAAGAAGATCTCCCTGGAGCCTTCGCCTCTGCAGGCTGAACCCCCCCAGCTCTCCCAGTCTATCCCAGCAGAGGGTTCCAGCCCTCCCAGCATCACTGGGGCTCCCCTGGCCCTGCTCCAACAGCTCCCTGGATCTGCTGAGGACCCAGAGCTGGACCCAGCCCTGCAGGGGGGTCTCCCCAGAGCCCAGGATGCCACTGGCTGCTGGTGCCAGCACTCGGGGCCAGCTCAGCACTCGTGTGTGGAACCAGCCGCTTAACCCCTGACTCCCCAACATCCCCCGAGCGAGGAGCTGGGACCGAACCCGCCGCGGCCACCAGAGGGCAACGCAGGATCCGCGCAACCTCCGCCCCCCGCGCACCGCAAAGGCAGCGCCGGGACCCCCCGCGGGCGAAGGCAGCCGGGGATTCCCCCCCGAAACCATCAGCCAGCCGGGAATTCCCCCCCGAAACCAGCCCTCCCAGCCTGGTGGTCGCAGGAGGTCGGAGTTTCTCACCTCTTGCCAGGGCGGTTGGAGCGTTGGAATTGGATTCCTGAAGGGATAAGGGAATCAAGTGAAAGGTCTTTGGGTAAATTAGGTGTGTTTTGAGATGAAGGCAGGGGTGGGCTCAGGGTGAGCAGAGCAAGAAAAGGTGTTTCTGGGCATTCAGATGAATGCTTTTGTTCTCAGGGGACACAGAGGATGTGAAATGAGAAGGTCAAATAGATAAAGAAACTAAAATGCAAAATGTGTTTCTCGACATTCAGGTGAACTGGAAGGCTTTTGTACCCAGGTGATGAAGAGAACATAAAATAGAAAGAGAACCTTTGAAATTATGGTCAGATAAGGAGCAAGATGCATAAAGTGGGACTAATGTAGATGTTAGAGCTCAACACCCAAAATAGCAATGCTCCAAATTCCCATCCCTTTGCAGGTGACTGAGTCAGCACATAGCCAAAGGCCCTCTGTCCAGGGCAAAACATCAGAATCTAGCTCAGATCTTATGATTATTATTTGTCCTGAAAGTCTTGACCCAGGAGAGCCAATGGAATATAACTACCAGATCAGAGACTGGCAGTATTCTTATTTTCATGGATAAACTCAAGGGTTAGGATATTTGGGATGCTGGGAGTACAGGGTCACACTTCTCCCCTCCACAGGCAGCATCGTGGCTCCCACACTGCAGGTCTTATATGCAACAGAATGCAGCTCATGATATTTTGCCCTTAGTATGAGACTGATTGGGCTGGAAAACAGGAACAGAACTGAGTAACTGGGATAACTCTTATTCCTGTTTATTCATCTTGGAGTTTTAAATACTTAAATTAAATACTTCTCCCAGCAAAAAAAAAAAAAAAAAAAGTGATTTAGCCTCTGAATTACACAAAACCAAAAGGCTTCCAGCATCTTTTCCTGCATCCAGGACAAAAATGCCATATTGCAAGAAACCCAATCCATCACACATGTTGTTGGAGAAGTCCTACAAGTTTCATCCCTTCTGCTCAGACAGGCAGAACTTTGCCTCCTCAGCAAATCCTGCTGGGGCAGAGGCGTTAAATAACCACCTGAAAGCCCGTGTCGCAATAATCCCTCTCCTTGCTCCATTGCCACCTGACCTTCAGGACTCCTGGAGCCTTTTCCTGGCAAAATTCAGCTTGCTCCAGAACTTCAACCACACCAGAAAGTGCCCCGCAGTGCTCTCAGTGATCCCACTTCCCAACTGTGTTTTGTTAAGGGGAATTAGTTGACTGGATGAGATGGATAACTGGGAATCCCACAGTGGCAGCCGAGAGTGACCACTAGTCACTAGCCTTTTGACAGAAAACACTTTGTTTTCTGCTATGTGGACAAACAGGTTGGACTAATTACCACATATAATCATTATTATTTATGCTCTACAGACAGAGGTTTTTTTTTTTTTCTTTAAATGAATTTATAGGGGGGGTTAAAAATCACAAAGCTGAATAATCCTTTTAATTATACGCTTAAAAATCCTGAATGGAAGAAATTAGGAGACACAAAGGAACAAACATAAACTAATTATTCCTTGTTTTGCAGCTAACATATTTCTATGGTAACCACGATGGTCTCTGAAGAAATTAAGTTGCTTTATTTTTTTTATTTTTTTTTTTTTAATCAGTTCATCAGGAAAGTCACCCAGTGAAGCTACAAACCAAAAACCTCTGAAATAAGTCTGGAGATGAAGGAGAAATGCCTGTGTTTTCCCAGCTGCTGATCATTAGAGCTAGGAAACTGCATTTTCATTAAAACCACCAAGTCAATTCTCTCCGTGCTGTGTGAGGAGGATGGTGGGTGTGTGCATGGGCACACCAGGCACGGGTGCACATAGAAGAGAACTCTCACATTGTGCCCATACTGCAAGGTGAGCAGAAGGATGTGTGAGTAGCAAGTGCAACTACTCCAAAACCTACTTTTTTTTTTTTTGGAGACTGATCCCAGCCTCCTTCTTACACAATCTCTGTTTTGCTGTCCACCTTCAAATAGATAAAGTATTGATTTAAACGTGGAAATCCATGGAGAAGCACAGGCAGGCACACAAGATGTACCATCTTGGTGGGTCAGTGTTCAGCAAAGCCCAAGTTTACACATTTATTTCTCTTCCCCCCATTGAAATGTAGCAAATTAATCCAAACCATACACTTCAAACCCAAACCAGCCTGTCACCAGCTTTACATTATTAAACTTGAGCTCAGGGGGGGTGCATAATTCAACCAGAATGGCCCACAAAGCAGGCAGATCCTGGCTCCCTGGGAGGTTCTCTTCAGGCTGCTCAGAGCTCATTAGCCAAAAAAGACAGTTCATGCAAACGAGCCTCACTCTTCTTCTGACCACACCACCAAAACCAATGGCTTCCCCTATCGCATCTGTGGCCGTGCTGGCAGCTACAGATAAAGCAGCCAACTGAACAGGCTCATACGAGGGGATCCTCAGGTTTCAGTTGAGAGGAAAGTCCCTGCAGTTGAGGCTGAGGAACAGGGTTCAAAGTTTTTCACAGAATTCTGAGTTTTTTTCCCCCCTCCTTTTCAGCTCCCCTCGACGTTTTCACCATCTCTCTGCCATCAAAATAGGAACTTTAGTGCAGAACACTAAATTGACTGTTGGACACAACCTGCCCCTCTATGCTGGGATGAGTTGTCACAAAGAGAAGTAATACCAAGAAGTTTTGGTGTCAGCAGGGATCAAAAGGTTGCACAGCTCCCTGCTGTAAAGTTTTCTATGTAGCAGCCTTCATCAGCTTTACCATCTCCCTTCGATGGTTTTTGCCCCAGCTTTAAGGACATAAAGACATGCCACACATCCCAAATGCAGTCCAGCAAGAGATTCATCCCTGCCTTTAACTTGAGATTATTAATATTCTTAATAACAGCAATAACAGCTCCTGTTAAGACATCCTGCTGGCTTTGGAGAACAGGTTGCTGTTTTCCTCAGGTTCTAATTTTAGAAGCTCTGGGGACTACGTAAACATGGAAGTTAGAAACTGTGAAGCAGAGAGATTATTTGCTGAAAGCTTGGGGTGGGAAATAAAACCCAAATACCTTCCTAGGATGAAGTGATTGCCCTGGACTTCTGCAGATCAGAGTATCAGAGGTCAGACCGGGCTGGTGCTAAAAAGAGAAGCTTTCCCACTTCATTCACTGGGAGACACTGGGACACAGAGATGCACTGAGAGCAGCCAACTCTGAGCACTAAACACTATGGGGACTAGGGAAAGGCAAGGAGCTGAGTGCAGCCCTGTCTGGCTCCTCATCCCAGTCAGAAGAACTTGCTCCCAGTTGAACTGAGACTCCTCAGCTCTGTGCCATGCTGGTTGTGGCCCCATTCTGCATCTGCTCTGCCAAATTTCTGCCCATTTATATGTTTAGAAAAAAACATAGTGCTGAAATGCTCATTTTGTGTTTGTAGTAACAGTTTTCTTCAACAGATAAAGCAGCTTTTCACACACTGAAATATCTAAAGCTCATCGAAAAAAAAAATACAAAACCAGTTGAAATAAAATCTTCACAAGATCATTTTGGCTCTTGATTTTACAAAGCACTTCAGCAGAAGCTTAATTTGCTGTGGGCAGGTAGTCTGTGGCTCCAGTGGGATTACATATCTGATGGAAGGATAAATGTAACTGTCTCTATAGATCAATGCCATAATTTATTCCTCGAGTATCAGGTGGATCCTTATGGTCTCTGATAAACACACAGTGAAAAACATCAAGTGATCCAACCTGTGAAAGCACACAGACAGTAACTGGAAATCTGTAGCACATATTAACACCCCTGTTCAACCATTTCATTTCTATTCCAACTCCTAGTTCAATGAAAACCTTGCTTATTTCAGAACTCTGTATAAAGAGCTCATAAAAGCAACCCCTCAGCTTTTCCAACAACATCTTGACAGCTTCCAAATGTCATAATAATAATGTAAAAAATGACTTATCAGTTCAGATCCCTCCAACACAGACCTTGGAAAAATAACTTGGGGCATTTAGAAGAATATGAGAATTTTCTAGGCCAGCTATAGGGCATAAAATTAAATACTGGGGGTGCTTTTGTTGACATCAGGTGCTTTGGACACGTGCCTCTGTAGCTGCACTTCAGGGACCCTTATTCACTAGGCTCTCAGAGTTAGCACATCCACCAGAGGTTATGATTTAGTGGCTTTCACAGCAAACCGTGCCCCTACAGGAAGAATAAATGAGTATGTGCTGCTAGCTGAAGGCGAAGGCATGTTTTGCACACATGATGTCACTCTTGCAACTCAGGAAGAGCTAATTGCTCGGCTTGTTTCTAGTCTCCTACTCGTTGGGGCTCACTTGCAAATTACAGTCGTCTGGAGAGCTCCAGCATGTCATCAGCACCCAACAATGTTGTCTGAAGCCTAATTAATATCTGCCTTTCTTTTCAAGCTCCTTATTTACCCTCTTTCCCCCATGACAAATATGTTAATGACCTCTCCAAAACCCACAAGTTGTCATTTTCAAAGAGCCCCTGTCTTTCTGCCTTGAGCTGAACACTTGAGACTAAATCACCCTGAGCCTGTTCTTGCCCCCATTAAAGCTGCTGAGGGTTTTGTGACTTCAGTGTAAGCAAACTCTCACAGGCTGCACTGGCAGCAGGACCACAGACCTATTTTACTTTGCACCTTCAGCCAGAGGAGGAAAAAATAACCCCAAACCACCTAAGACACCAAGCAAACAATAGGCAGGGATTGCCTTGCACTTCAGTAGGATTTGGAGTTGAATCAGGTGCCCAGAGCAACAAGAGGATTGTCAAACCATCCAGTCTTGCACTGGGTTATAGGATCCTAAAAAGCTACTTGGTTTGCCTTGGGTTCTGATTTTGAGACTTGGGTTTATTTCTTGGAGTTTATTTTCAGCAATATTATCTGCTCACCTGATTCTCTTTTAAGTGCTTATCTGCAAAGGGTGAAATACTGCCCAGGGTTTAATAGAGTTGCATGTGAAAATAAACATACTGATGATGTACATCAGTGATGGAAATAACTGTACTGGAAGTGCAGACCACTACTGGGGAACATTTTGAGACCATCTTCTGAAATACTACTCACACTCATGAAAGGCCTTGGAGAATTTAGAATATTTGCTCTTTTTTTTTTGTGTGTGTGTGTGTCTTTAAAAATGAGTCAGGTTTACAAATAATGCATTTACACTAAAACCATAAATAGAATCTCCTATATTTAATTACCCACGTCTGTATTCTTTTTTTATTAAAAGAAATCCCCTGATTAAGTCATCTGCCACGCAGCAGAAATCTCTGCATAACAAAAAAAGTATTATTTCCACTACTCTGTAGCTGTTTCAGATGTCAAGAAAGGATTTCCCTCACCAAGACTTAAACACATACTGTGTTTATTTATTATTTATGTTTTTCACGAGGTTTTATCCTTCCGCAATTAGCAAAAGAAATAATCTGGAATTACTACAATGAATATATTTGCAGGTAAGAAAGTACAAGGAGCACAGTATCCAAGGGATGCTGCAAGGTCTGTGTCCTGCTGGGGTCTCAGCTACACAGGAGCAAATTCTGCCTTGACTGGAACACCTTTTCCCAAGCATTTCCCCCCCCCAAGTCAGGAGCATTCTACCAATCTCCAAAGTTTCCAACGAGAGCACTGAGTTTCCAGCAGGGATTTGAGAGCCCAGACCACCTTGAAAGCATCAAACACACACAAAACCCCTTGCACTGATCCAGAATCTCAGCCCTGCTGACCAGTGGAAGGAAGCCCATGGTCTGCCAGCACTCATTTCAATCAGCCATCTGCCATTTATATTTTTAAAAGGCTTTTCTGTTCCAGAAGTAGAACAGCAGAAAGGGAACACAGAAAATAAGCATGGCTAAATGACAGGAAAAAATCCTTTTCAGTAGGATTATTTTTTTTTAAATGACCTATATCTTGATTCTCATTCCATCATGGTTCAGATGCTTTACTTCAGCATGATGTAAAACCCTCCTGCATTCATCATTTAATAAAGATAACCCCTGTGCATTTAATAGCATGTATAAGTTTGTAAAGTCTGCCAGACAAGCCTGGTGGGTTTTAATGATCATCTCTTCTAACAATAAGTGGACAGCTCTTAGAACAGGGGCTATGATTCAAGATTTTAGGGTTCTGCTCTTGATTTTGCAACACCCTTGCTGCCCAGCTATATTTGACACCTCTGTGCCTCAGCTTGCCCAGTTCATAAACGGAGCCCAGCAAAACCTCTGTCACATGGTGTTAGAAGGTTTAGTTAATTGCTGCTCATAAATCACATGGAGAGCCTTGAAAAAGAGAAGTGTATATGTATGCAAAGCAGTTTGGATGTTGCAAGAGAATCGCGTTGCTGTCGGATGCGGTGTTGAAAATTAAATTCTTGGAAGATTCCTCTTTCTTGTATCACTTCACTCCTCA
Source organism: Corythornis vintsioides (assembly GCA_025447755.1). NCBI lineage: Eukaryota > Metazoa > Chordata > Aves > Coraciiformes > Alcedinidae > Corythornis > Corythornis vintsioides. The sequence continues at coordinate 44,636 of JAOEGS010005198.1, forward strand.
TTTGCCTTAGGGATTCCTTCCAGGATATTCAAAAGCTAGGTACAATATCTGTGTAATTCAAGGCATTGTTACTCGTGACACACACACAGGGGAAGATACTGGAACAGGAACAACTTGATCCATTTGTTGGAGTCAGTTTTACATTCAAGGGCTGTAGGACCCAAGATTCACTGTCCCCAGTCAGCCTTGAAAATCAACACTGACACTTTATAAGACACAAATCCCACACTGAATAGCTCAGTTACAAACAAATGCTTCACCTCCCTCCTCTTAAGTAGCATATTTGGGTTTCTGAAGGATTAAAATCAGGCACCTTCACTTGAAGTGTTTTGAGAGGTGCCAAGTAGAGTGTTAAGATCATTTCCACTTGGATTTCTTCTTTTCTCCATGAATTACTCGCTATCAGCTACAGCTGCTTGGTGGGCTAGAAGCAGATAAGGGGCTTAAAAAGCAAATACTGGACTTTTCAGGGCATCATACACATGAATGCAGGTTGCAGCAGAAGAAATAGTTTCAAACTAGTTTGGATTAGATGAGAAATTATCTGTTTAAGACTCTTTCAAAGCCCTTCTGCCCACTAGAAAGGCAAAGGACCATTACAAAGTCCCAATTCCTGTCTAGAATTCAACAGAAACCAGTAAAATAATCTTAACTTGAGCTGTTGGCTCAATTTCCGCTCCAAGACGGAGCCAAAGTCGACCATTTCCATGCCATTTCCATGTTCCAGTGAAGTGGCACAAAAAGCAATGAAGGTTTGTGGAAGGAGGTGCCTAGAGCAACACGAGTCCATCCCTCCCCATGGCTCCCACTGCTCGCGTGGGTTGAGCACTCCCAGTGCTCCAGGCAGCCGCTGAATGCGACCACAAGTGGACCAAGGAGGAGAGAGGACTCGAATCCCTGCTGAGCTGTTCCATCCCCATTCCTAACCACACAACTATGACAAAATCCCAGGCAATGAGATCTTTAGAGACTCATCCTTCACCCCTACCCAGGGCACCAGGAGCTCCCTTCCCAGACTCTGTCCTACAACTGGTGTCAAACAGGCAGGTGAAGGAGGAGGCTTTTCTTTGACCATTTTTAACTGAAGTATCTCTGGTTTGGGTTGGTTTTTGGTTTGTTTTATTTTTTATCATCTCCACAGCCTGAGGTTTGCTATGAGGAATTTTTATTTTTCTTAATTTTTATATGTGGGAAAATAAAAATCACTTAAACTCTGAAATATTGAGTGTGCTTCATACAGTAATATTTAGGATGCTTCATAAAATAAACCTGATGGCTTACTAAGGCAACCTGCCTTCATTGTTAAAATTCAGCTTAACAGAAAAAGGCAAAGGAGGGCATCCTCATACCACCCTATGAACAAGCCAAGCTACAATAATTGATTGGACTTTGTTGCTTGAAATCAAGAGGAGCAGCAGGTACACTGGATTGCCCCAATTCTGACCTGAATCTGAAGCAACCAGATTTTACAAGAAGGGGCCTGGACACTGAATTGAGCCATCAACGTGCTAGAGAATGTAAATGGGGAGAGAGGTAACATAAATAATACATGACTGCAGGATTTGGCCCTCATTTGGGGGCTGAATGCTGAAACTATAATTGCTTTTGCAATGAATAGCTGATGAATGAAAACAATTAGTCATTTTATTTTAGCTGTTGTTAGTCCTGCCAACATGAGTTTACAAAAGTCATTAGTCAGACTGCACACAGAGAAAAAAAAAAGAAAAAAAAAAGAAAAAATTAAGAGATTAATTTTCTTCTAGAAGTTGAGATTTAAAAAGGCCTTAAAATTGATAAAGATCTTCATGCTTTCCCTTTTCCTTTCTGAGTGAGGCACCAAAACCCTTTTTTTTTTTTTTTTCCAAGCTTTTCTTTGGAGTCACAAAAACTGGAATTTGTAGCTTTTTTTTTTTTTTAAGACAAAAAGCAAGCCAAGCCTTGGGACTGCAGGAGCAATTTTCCCAAGACTTAGGATAAGATTTGGAGTGTAGGAGCTGTGCAGGGTGGGCACAGCCCACAGGGGACCCTGCCAGGGCACTGCCAGCTCCACGGGGCTGCTCTGAAATTCAACAGCCGGCTGCACATGGAAGGAGGCCAGCAGAAGCCAACACAAGGACCACGGTGGTAGGAGGAGGGGGAAAGGCAGCTCAGCTCATCCCACAGCAGGATGGAGGGCACAGCTGTCCCCAAGCCTCCTCCTCTGCCAGCCCTGCGGGCACAGGTGGCTCCTCAGCAAAGGTCAGGCTCCCGGTGAGCACCAGCAAATGAAGTGCCACTGACAGAAAGATGGGAAACAAAGCACAGCACCAGATTCTGGTGGAGATTGAAAGGGACCAGAACCCAAGCATTCTCTGGAGATGGATGTGCATTTAGCCACAAGGAAGGAATGCTGTTTCATAGCAGAGAATTCCATTGTAATAGACACGGTGTAGTCAGTAGGTCAGCTTTGGAGGTGCCCTGTCACCTATATTGCCCTGGATGCTGATTTTTTCACCTCTGTAATTAGTATTTAGGAAAATACGAGCACAAAAACTCAAGGCATATAGCACCCTGCTACAAAATACACCAGGTTACTGGCAAGACCTGCACAGAACATGGAGCTCCTTCCCACTCTTCAGTGAGGATGCAGCACACCAAGAGGGGAGGCAGGTGGTGGTTGCAGCTGCTGCTGGTAATCCTGGAGCTTGTCTAAATGGGATGTACACACCTCAAGGGAAAAGAGCCAAAGCTTTTTCAAACCTCTTTCTTGGCTCACAACACTTCCTTCCTAAGAAAGCTGCCACAGTGCACACACTAAACAAGAAGCCACCAAACTCCTGCTGTTTTCCATCCATTAAGGACAGGCACCATCAGTCTGAGTCGAGAGAAACAGTTAAACAGGGGCACAGCAAAACTGCATGGCTAGTGCCATTACCACCTGGGAGCATCTGAGCTCTCTGCAGCAGGTGTTGGAATGTGACAAATGCCAGGCAGAAAGGGGACTGACCTGTTAAACAGATTACAAATTGGGCTGATAAGAAACAGATACATGTCAATAATCTGCAAAGAAAACGGCCTTTTGATGGGGAGAATTTCACTGAAGTTTAGCCCTGGCTTGCTTCAGTTCACAAGATAGAATTTTACTGCACTTTAAAAGCTACTTCATATGAACAGAAGCATATTGTGCAGAACCCAGGAACGTTCACACTGAGCTCAGAAGATGCTGTGCTATTAGAAATGGCCAAACCCAACTTCCCCTTGCTTTCTAGTGGTGTGCTCCAGTACCAGTATTAGAAGAGGCTACAGTTTGTGACTATCTTCATCCAAGCAACATCTTGGTTTCACTGTTCCAACATGTAAAATGAAAGTACTAACCTGCACTGCAAAGCACCTACAGAGCCAGGGGGGTAAAATGCTGAACAAGACCTTCACACCATGGAAAATCAAAGGAAAAACCCCAAGACTTTGACTGAAGGCATGGGGAGAGGATCCCATAGTCCCTCAGAATGAAAACTGGGATCCAGAAATTAAATCTGCTGCTGGGGGAGAGGAGCTTCTCCATGTCCATGAAGAATTACAGCCTTGCTATGGTTTGCATTCAGTATAGGATGAGGTGTTAGTGATCTGCTCTGCCCCATGCACATATTCTTTTTGGGCATTTATTCAATGCACCTCAAATCCTCATATCTAGATTATTTAGGTTGTGTTTTTTAAGCAAGTTAGTCAGGGAGAGATTAAGAGAGCAGAAAGTTTAATGTGTTTAATGATCATAAAGAGATGTTTTTGTTAGATCTTAAACAAGACTAATTAATAGGTAAATGCACATAATTCTTTGCTTCAGCTAGACCATCTCATATCTGCTTTAAAGATGCTACAGATTGTTCCTTCCACTTTCTAAACAGTGCCTACTGCTCAAGGCAGCCACTCGATAGGTTATTCACCAGTTCTATTTCCAGGTGCCAAATGCTCAGGAGCCATTCTGTGATCCTTCTGTTTGAGTGAATCCCTGTGAACCTCTCTTGTCTGCCTGAATCTCCAGGAAGTAGCATTGCATCTCCTCAGCAGTGTTTTAACTGGCACTGGGAGAACATGCTGTCATCACCACCCTGCCTTTTCCAGTGTATCTCTCCAAAATCACAATGCCTACTTCTCTAATTATTTTCTTTGGCAACCTGGAAAGAAAGGTAGTTGCAGCATTTGCTGTTGGCTTGTAAGGAGGACAGAGGAGCAGAGGATTTGGAGGGAAGAAAAGCAGACAGTAGGTCCTGATTATACTCAGGTAGGAGTCTCTGGATGAAATATATGGTGGTCCATGGGGTTTTGCTGACATCTTTGAGAGTAGTTTTCCTTTAGAGCAGTACTGAAGGGATGCTCCAGCACACCAGCAGAGGCACAGTAACTCTGGATGAGCTGTATTCCCCAAACGAGATGTTGAACAAATGTCTTTACCACATGTGGTCATTAAAGATTTGATGTCAAGATGAAAGGTGTTAACCTTGGAAACCTGGCCAGCCTCCAACATGGGTAATTACATTCTGCCTCCCTAAGCAGTTCTCTGTAGAGTTTCAGCTGGACATTTCAGATCTCAAACCGTTATGGAGCCTGCCTGCAAGTGGCTTAAGAAAAGGACTTTTGTTTGATCACTGTGACAACTCACTGATATTCTGCATCAACAACTCTCCCTATGGAAATGCAAAGCTTCGAGCAGCAACAAATCATGTCACTGGAAAACTGTTCTGGTTACAGTGCTCTGCTGCAGCCCTTTTTACACACGAGTAGCCCCAGCAATGCAATGAAACCCACTCTGCAGATAACTGCTGTGGGATGGACCTTTAGAAAGGAAAAAAATAGATTGTCTTTTCCTCTCCCAGTGTCTGCCTTGGTGGAAGCTCACTGGTACAAGGCTAGGGTGCCTGGTTTACTGTGGTTAATTGATAGAGTTTTCATTCTAGAACAGCAGAAGCAGTCTGAGAGTTAAGGGGAAATTTTGCAGCATCTTGTGACACCATTTCCAGGTGTAGGCATCACACTCACAGCCTGGCCATGGGCTGCTACCAGCACATTAAATGCTGTAGCACCTAGACCTGCTCTGCAAGAAGAGTACTTACAATGCCAGACACAATTCTGGTTCCCCAGAGGCAGTATCTACACTGCTGGGCACATGTTCCCTGCAGTCCTGGGCTGGGGTGCACACCATCTCTGTTTCAGGAGGTGATCTGCATGCAGAGCCACCCTACACATGCTCTAGTTCCCTCTGCAAGGCAGCCAGGGCAAGCCTGGGGTTGGGAGATGTGTGCTG
>JAOEGS010005198.1:50013-68030 GCA_025447755.1 Corythornis vintsioides
GCAGAGCCACCCTACACATGCTCTAGTTCCCTCTGCAAGGCAGCCAGGGCAAGCCTGGGGTTGGGAGATGTGTGCTGAGGTCCCTGGCCAGGACCAGGACTGAACTGCAACTGCTGATGCTGCAGCCACACTTGGAGGGCAAGCAGAAAGCCAGAACCAAGAATATTTTGCACAAGTTGCCCAAGAATTAACGAGATTGTTATTACCATCCTCATCATTACTATATGTACCTTTACTTTTTGTTTTAGCTGAAGCAGATCCAAGCCCTGTGAGTTTGATACTGAACAATGTTGGTTGGACCCATCACTGGAAATATTCAAGGTCAGGTTTGGAAAAGGCTCTGAGCAACTTGATCTAGTTAAAGATGTCCCTCCTAGATGAGCCAGATGACCTTCAAAGGTCCCTTCCAACCCAAAGCAGACTGATTCCAAACCCCTGGTGCAGAAATTCACTGGAGTCTGTCACACAACTGATTTAAATGCAAGTGACTTCCAGGACTGAAAACTCAGCCACAACATAGGAAACTGCTGTAAAATTTATTGACCATCTTATGCATGTAAGATTGGAAATAAATCCTTATTTATGTAAAAAAATCCTGAGCCTACATGATCTTGTCTCCATTGCCATGTTATCTTAGATATATTCATTTCAGAAGACCTTTAATAATACTGTGCAATAACCAGAGCCAGTTATGATCTCTTTTGAATGTGAAGTTTCTGACACAGTGAAGATCATTTTGAGAAATTTTCCCAGTGCTCAACACACAACTTATCAAATTCCCTTCAAGCATTCATCACACCCATGCAAATAATTTATTCTTCCCCACGGAAGCTTTGTGTTTGATCACAATGACAACTTACTGCTGCTACTCTTGTAGCAGACACATTATGGAGCTTCAAATCTCAGAGCTAAACCACACTGAGGAATCCTAAAAGTCCATTCCTGGAGCCTTTGCAGACAATTAACACCTCATAGACACCGTGAGCTTTAGTTATATCAGCAAGGTCTGGGGAACCAAAACCAGGCTTTGGAAAAAAAAAACCCAAAACAAACAAAATAAACCCAAATGAGTTGTTAATCGTGAAAAGGATTAGCAGGTTGGATGATAAGCAAATACCTAGCTCAAGATTATTGTTCCAAGAAAGGCAGTTTGATTATAAACTATGTTTTATCGTGTAGGAGTCACCTGTCCTGCAAATACACAGGCACTCATTTGTCTATGAAATCCCTGGGAAACCACAAACAGGTTTGAGAATCTGCTGATCGGTGTTAAGGAGCCTGGCAGAATAGCTTGAGCAAATAAAAGAAATGCAAACTACTGAAACGTACCCAGAGGACAGAGCCTCCTGGCTGAGGAGGGTTGAGAGGCTGAGACCCAACTAGCTGGTAATTTGGGATGGAACGGCTTCTACAAATCAATCAGCACAGAAAGCCAACATCACACCAGCTACACATTTACCCAGGCAGCGTTTGACAGCAAGAAACAAGCTACAGCATAGAAAATTTCTGTGTATCTTAAGCCTCCATCCCGAACTGACTCCTCACACAATTCATCTGCAGGCTGTAATTTACTAAATCCATCTGTTGTTCCTACTGCTTGCTTTCTGGAAACGCTGCATTTCAAGGGTCTGCTTGTTAGAGGAGGTCAAAGAGTAAAGCAGGCCCTTTCATTTTAAGTGACTTGAAAGAAAAGGAAAGGAAATTTATATTTAGAAATAGCAATGATTAACTAGGGGAAATATATTAGAGTATTAAAATAAACGACGTAGAATAGCTCTTACTTCCAATTAGACTGACTTGACTTCAAGAAAAATATTTATATACAAATATAAAAAGCTGAGGAATGCTAACCTATACTAAGATGAAAGCATCTCATAACATAATTCATGTTCAGCCATTAAAATAGGGGATCATATTTTTTACATATTTTTTTCTTCTTGTCCTTCCCAAGTCTCTGCTTCTGTGCCTTTTTTTTCCTCTAGTCACCACAACTTTTAACAACTTCTGTTTGTCTGGTACCAAGGTGCCTATCCACACCTTCCACATCTCCATAGCTTTCAGAGGCTCATCATCTGCTACTGCTGCATCCTCCCTGGGTCCACACACATCACAAGCAGACAATTCACCACAGAATTGAGGACACAAGCTCTTGAACACATCATTCCAGAACCAAGGATCTCCAGAGTTAAAGTCTAGACCAGAAGCCACCAAGACATGCCCTTGAATCCTGACTGCACTTGGGGCTTTTGTTGTCAGCCCAGTGGTTGGACAAGATAAGGAGCAGCAAAGCCACTTCAGAAACACAGACAAGAGCTGTGGGTAACTCCTGAGCCTACCCTATGATCAGGGAAGTGCTGGGGGTACAGTGCAGAGCCACACAAGCCAGCTCAGAGAGTCCAAGGTGTGCCTAGAGCCCCCAGGGACACACACTGCTCTGAGAGGAGAGAGCTCACCTACCGTTAGCACTGGAGCCATGGTCAGGAGGAAAACAAGGAGCCCCCAGCTCTCTGCCTAAATGCTGAGCAGCTGATGATGTAGTTGCCCAGGTGTTGGCATTCAACTAAACTACTTAAAGGTGCCTCACAACCAGCTGTAGCTGTACTTCAGGGTTGGGGTGTAGAGCATGGTCACAGACTTAAAGGGGGCAATAACTGACCCCATACAAAGCAGTTGTAGAGGGCAAACACAATTAGTACATCTGGACTTTGACCAGACCAGTGGAATCAGCATCTGTATGAGTACAAAAGTCTCCCAGGACCCTTAGTGGCATGACCAGTCAGGCTTTCAGTCTAGAAAGCATCCTAAGCTTGGGTGTGCTAACGTCATGCAAAAATGCTGCTTCAGTCCTGACTCAGAAGAACACTTGTCACCTACTGAGTCACCAAAACCATCCCTTGCAGCATGGGTTTCCCTGGAGTCCCCTTTGTCAGCCCTGCTCAGGCCTGGCCCTGTTTTGCCTATAAGACAGAACGTGATGGGAGTCAGAAGTCCTGTGATGCAATGAGGTGCATGTTTTGTTTGTTCTCTTAGGGGCTTTCCCTCGCTCCCTCTGACTGCAGCCCTACCAAAAGGCCTTTGTTTAAGGAGCAGAACGAGGAGCATAACTGAACGTTTGCATTTCCTTCTGGAAGAGCTACTCCAGCAACTCTTCTCAAGCCTCTGAAGTCAGCTCCAGTACAGTTATTTGGCCCGAGTTCATCTCAACTAGATGGGCTGACTTGGTTCAAATGTATTGCACAACCCAACGATAACACTGGGAAGGGGGGATGGAGGTGGAGTGGGGGGGGAGGAATGACTAGTGATGACACATGTAGTTAACACTGCATGTCTCCTCTTTCCAGATCAGGAGGAGCTGGCAAGCTCTGGGCTGTACAGATGCCAGCAGCGGATGTCGGCACATATACAACACTTTGGAGAACAACATACTGTTGAAACATGTAGTTCAACTCCAAGGCACCCCTTCTGTTCAGCTCACCCCAGACAACCAGAGCTCACTGTGGTAGGATTCATAGGATGGCTTGGAATGCTCCTTCCATCTGCTTTCTCCAGCCACTCCAGAAGGGCGGAGATGTCAGTAGGAGCAGCCGGGCTCTACTTTGCACAAGTTCCCACCCCCCCAACCGTGCAAAGGGGGGGAAGTGATGAAACTGGAAATGGCCAAGAGGAAAAGGGGGTGGCATAAATGATGCAGGAATATAAACCTCCCTTCCGTTTTTACCTTTCCTCACTCTTCTTTCATTTTTTCAGTCTGAAGTACAGGGAAGTAGGATGCTGACAAGGGCTGTTGTCAGTGTGTCTCCAGAAAGTCACCGGCAGAGATCTGAAAGGAGTAACATCTGCAAAAGAAATCAAAATGTATTCCAGGCGGTAAATGAAGTGTTCTGTGTTCATTAGCAGAAAGCTCTGCCTTGCTGGATTCAGATCTGTACATATAGTTGTTTCTTCCCTCCTTTTCCTTTCACTAGTTTTGGTGTGAATCTTTATCAACGCACCATTCCCTCCCCACCCCCAGCTAGTCCCATGTTCTTTTCCCTGCTCCATTTTCCTCATCGTCTCAATTTTTTTTCCTCATTCTCACAGCAGGCAACAACCTAAAAACAGTGCAGGAAAAAACCCACCCTAGTAAGTTCAGAGAAAGACACCTTGTGCTGTGGGGGTGAAGTGGTGCTGGATGTATCAGAAGTGACCGATACCCCCCATGTGAAAAGGGTGGCTCTTGGACATTGGAATCATTTTCCTTTGGCTTCTGACCTGGCCACCCTATCCCACCACCATCATCCTGACACTTTCCTTTTAATCTCACTTCCTACCAGCTGTTTCCATTTCTTTCCCCCTTTTCTTTCTGCATAGCTCGGGCACTGGGAAGGAGACGATCAGACTGCAGAGGCTCAGGGAGGGCTTCCTGCCCCAGGGATTCAAAGGCACGTTGGTGTAAGGCAGGAGACTGCCAAAGCCTCCAGCTCTGCTCTGCAGGAGTTTGATGTGCTAATGTGAGGATCACAAAAAGAGCTGTGGCCAAGGTTGTCGTAATAATCCCAAACTCTTTTCACTTTTCCCCAGCAGCACCAGTCCCTGCAGGTACCTCTTGGTGAAACACCTCGTTTGGGTGTCATTCCTCTCACTGCCCCTTTGAGCATCCAGGGACAGCAGTTCTCCACTTGGGATGTGACAACTAAAACCAATGTCACCCAGCAATGACCCTTCTTCAGATCTATGTAACCTGGGGGTCTGGAAAAGCAGCAGTTGCAGGGTGGCTCTGGATATCAACTTCTTAACCAGGCTTAGCTGCAGCCCAGATAGCAATGCCTGAGATAAAAGAACAATATTTGGATTTCTCCTGTACTTTGTCCATCCAGTACACAAACAGGAATCCCAGGACACAGTGAGCTTCATGTGAACCATACCAAATGTGCATCAAGGGGCTGCTTCTGTCAGCTTGTCAGGGTTTTGTTTAAGCCTACAGGACACTCTGAGAGAGAATAAGAACTCAGGACTTCAGTTTGGTAAAAATGGGGTTTTACAGACCCAAAAATCAACATAATTTTCCCTATGGCTTATGGAAAAACGGTTGTGGAAGGATTGTGATTCTGCAAATCTGTCTCCACGGGTCCTTTTAATTTAGAGGCATGACTCATTGGAGCAGGGACTACTGGGATGGTTGTGTGACCACAGGATGCAGCCCTGGAAAAGTGTTTTTGTAAACAAATAAACATGCTCCTTCCTGCTTGAAACTCAGAACTTTCAGCACTGGGCAAGTGCCTGAGAACCTGACAGTGAAAGTAAGGAGAAATATTAAATGTGAAGCCAGTTGCTTGGTCTGGTTCCAACAACCAGAGGTGAACCTGGAGTGAAAAAAATAGTTGAGTCTTCTAAAGTCCTGTAATGATTTGAAGTGTTGTTTGTATCAGGAACAAAGAAAAGGCTTGTTAAGTGAAAAATGCCTGAAGTGATGGTCTTAAAACCTGGCAAAATGGAAACAGAGGGTGTCTTCTGAGCAAAGGAAAAACCAAAAACCCCCCTGGTAGATGTGACTGTGGCTTGTGCCACGTTGTGCTGAACGTGCAGGGAGTTATCCAAAATGGGTATCACAGGATGGCTTTGGACTTCTGATAAATCTCTTTTTGAGAGATAATATCTGTCTTTTTCTCCTGGAGAATGCGGGATGCTGGCCCCAGTCAGCAGACTTGCCTCCCAAAGGGGAAAACAGGAGTCTCCAGTCCTCACATCTGGAAACATTGCCAGAAAAGCATGTGGACGTTAGAAAGGCACCTAAACAATGTCAGGGGATCCATTTTCTGCTGGTGTTTTTAAAGCCATCTTCTGGCAGCTGCCAGTGAACCCTTTAGATATGTTCAGATCGATGCATGAAGTCAAACTGACACTTAAAACCATGTGAGATTAAGATGAGCAGAGAAAATCAAGTAGGGAAACCCCTGAGCAACTGACCCTTTTGGGTATCACAGACCAGCCACACTGGAGGATGCTCCAGACTTAACACACAACCCTGCTGCAGCCAGGGGCACAGGAGAGAAGGGAAGGCCAAGTGGAGAGCAGAACAAGAGGCTTTGCTGGGTCGAGATGTTCCAGTTGCACACGATAGATCTATTTTACCTATTAAAGCTTGTCTAGACTAAGGAAATGTTCCTACTATGACTATGCTGAGGTAATTACACCAGCATAAACCCCTTTGGGCAAAACAAAAGCTTTCAGTGGCCTGATTTACTCTGGTGACTTGCCAGGATTAGTTCAGCTGGTACCAGCCTATCCTCCAGGAGCTGCTGCTCCCAGCTGGAACCCCACGCTGCAGTTTTCATCCCTCTCATCTGCAGCTTTTTGCACTGCCAGTCTCAGTCAAGCCATCCTTATGGGACCAGCAGGCAAATGTTCTTCTCCAGAAGAATGGTAAATATTTAGAAGGTTCCTGTTCTAGCAGAGAATTGATTAATTGGCCAAAAGAAACAAGCAAAAAAACCCCAACAACAAAAAAAACCAAGCAACTAAATAAGTAAAAATAACCTGCTGAAATAAATGTAGTTTTAAATTAAAACACAGTTTAATTTATATGTGCCTATCAGAGAGGAGTATTTGCTGCAAATACAATGACATGGGAAAGGCAAATGTAGGATGTTAAATGAACTTGTAGGAGAGCACAGAACGTGTCCAAAGGGAGTCCAACGTGAGCGACTCCAAACGGATTCCATTAAACGAGCAAAAAAAAAGGGAGAGATCAAGAAACAAACTGAAGAAATCCAAGGGCTTCACTCTAAAACCCCTTTAAGAGAACAGAAAGTGAAACCTGAGAGAAGTTCGTGGCAACATTGACATGGACTTTAAAGGAGAGGCTTCAGTTAGTAGAATGTCTAAGGTGAAGCCACACAACACACAGTGCCAAAGTGCATGTGCTGAGTTTCACACGCAGCGAGCAGAGAACGTGCTGAGAAATGCAGGGTGAGGAACAGGCTGACAGGCAGCCCTGGCTGTAATTTAATCTGCTTGACTGTTATCTGCAGGTGTTAGAGTTAAAATGTTCTAAAAAGTTATCAACCACCTTTAATTCTAAACCGTTTCGGGAGAGTTAGGAACTCTCCAGTGGAACGTGCTGCTTGAAAAGGCATTTTATGAAAGGAAAAAAAAAAAAAAAAGAGGGGAAAACCAGTTTGTGTGGAGCACAAAGATGACATCAGAAAAGTTCCTCAATTCACAGATGGCTGCACCTTTCCAAAAAAATTCAAATGGGAACCCAAGATTGATTTAATCACCCGTACAAGCGAAAAAACGTAATGAAGATACTTAGTGCCAAATTGGTTTCTTGGGACCTTTTCCATGTAAATAATACAAATCAAACCTTGAAGTTCAGTACAGATACGATCTGACAAGTAAGCCAGGCTTTTTGTTTTACTTTGATCCAGCTCCAGAAATATTTGATCCGAGGTAAAGTTGTTTTTAAGTGTTTTCCATTTCAGTTTCTCATTTTGGATATTCAGCATATAGGAAACTCCACTGCAGGGCTTAGAACGTCCGTCTGGAAGCGACTCGTGGCACCAAACATCCCAGATTGCCTTGGATTTGCTCCCCAGGGTGGGAAACCAGAACGAGCTGCTGCTGAGCCACGGGATCAATTTCAGCCCACTCGGGTATTTTTAGTGGTCCAGTGACCACACACAACCCCAGGTGAATATTTCCAAGCACCACGGTGAGCCGACTCCCAGTATTTTTAGCTCTGCTCCACTTTCTCCAAGGTGACTAGAAAATAGAAGAGAGGTTGGACTTTGGGTTTGTGATTCCCCAAATCCCCCACATCCCTCAGGATGCCGTGTGGGGCAGCAGTGCCTTCTCTTGGAAGCAAATCTCCACTTGTCAGGAGTATTCTGATATGTTAGGATTTTCCTTTTGTGCTCCTGTTTGTTAAAAATTAAAAATAAATTAATTTATCTTTCTTTTTTTCTTTCTCTCTTTTTCTCTTTCTTTCTCTCTCTCTCCATGTGGGATGAAGATTCTGCCATTCAGGAAAACTACTTCTATATAAAAAACTAACCTCTTTCAGAATTTGCAGTGTCACGTGCCAACATTTTAGGCACCTTGCTGTAGGCAGCCAGTTTTCAACAATTCAGCTCTTGTGAATAATGTAAAATCCTCTGGATTCTCTTACTTCCACAAAATTGGTATGTAGTATATTTAGAATTAACCCAGCCTTTTTTTTTTTTATTATTATTATTCCCTCTTTTCACTCCAATATGTGGTGTAAGGTTAATGAAAATAAGATGGATCTTTTATTTTGGGTCTTAAAACGGAATATTATTAAATGCGCCCACCAGAAATGTAGGATAAAATATTTGCTCTGCTTGAAGATTATGTGATATTTGTATTCTAAGCCTTACCACAGTGGGTTTCTTTAAATAGAAGCTATACTTTACTCCCAAATTGCTTAAGGCAAAGGAAGCAGAGATGATGTTTTTATGAATGTTTAAATGCAAATGGCACTGAGAGTGAATGCTATGCTAGCTAACATCAAAGGCTCACCAAAGTCTCTGCATTAATGAGGCTCTTTGTTTCCTGGATCACAGATTACAACAGGTTTCCAACTCATTGCCAAGGCTTTATCTCCATTTGGGAGGGCTGTAAATCTCAGACGAATTTTTTTTCTTCTTTTTTTTTTCTTCTTTTTTTTTTTTTTTTTTCAATCAAAAAAAAAGGATTATTTGAAAAGGGGAAAAAAAAAAAAAAGAATCTTCAAGTAACAAATATTTCATTCAAATGATTCTTCCTCAAAGTGGCTGCAGCTTATTTTATTTTTGAGATGTTTAAAAAAGAATGGAAATTCGCAGATGGAGTTTCCTAGGGGGTAACCCACTCGTTTGGATGGGAGAGCAGAGAAGGAGAAAGAAAAACCCAAAAAGCACAGGGCATCTTTTCCCTCTCTCATCTCCTTCAGCCCAGAGTAAACCGTGCTCCCTAAATCAGAACAATAATTCTATGTCATGCAAAATCAGCAATTAGCAGAAAGACGGATTTTGCTTCATTTAAATATATTCAGTACTTTTCAAAGTGGCTCCAACTAGTTCTTCTCCTCCCCAAAAAGTAATGAGATTATATCCCTGGTAATAATACCCTAATTAACAAGAAAAATAGGGACCGAGATTTTTAGCTTCCTATTCAAGGGCTGAATGTGACAATATGTTGTATATTGGGTCATAAAAAACAATTTACATGGCGTCATTACAGTCTGTAGAAAAGCCTCCAGGACCTAGGGCTATCTTAGGCAATCTTAATTAAGGAAAATAAATATCGGCGTGTTGTTTTAAGCTACCGGAGACAAGCACAGGACCTGTCGTGCGCGATCAGAAGAGATGGGGAGTTTCCTTTTTCCATGGGAACGGCTTCAGAAAACCCTCCGACGCCGCCACCGGAGTGTCTAATGCCTCCGACAGCGGCTGCGAGGACGGTAATTCCATGTTTCCTCACCCTCGGGGCCGCTCCGGCAAAACTAATCATTTGCTACCGTCCCACGTCACGTCTGCGCCTGCGAGAGGGCCGGGGGCTCGGAGGGAGAGTCCCCCCCAGTGCCCGGTACCCCACGCGTGTCCCTGGTTCCCACGCGTGGTTCGTATTCCAACGCGTGTCTCTGATTCCCACGCGTGTCCCCGCCGCGCACATGTGTGTGTACACGCGCCGGTGTGTCCGTGCACATGTATGTGTCCTGGCGGGCATGTGTGTACATCATGTGTGAGCCTGCCCTAAAGAGGTTGCTCATCACGGTGGTGTGTGTGTGTGCAGATGTGTGCTGAGGTGTAGCTGTGTGCACAAGTGTGTGCTGGTGTGTTCCTGAATGTGCACACATATATGTGCCTGTATGTGTGCACATGTGTGTGCTGGTGTGTGTCTGTGTGCACACATATGTGCTGATGTGTCCCTGTATGAGCACACATATATGTGCTGATGTGTGTCTGTGTGTGCAAATATATATGTGCTGGTGTGTCCCCATGTGCACCCATATGTGCTGATGTGTCTCTGTATGTGCACACATACATGTGCTGATGTGTGTCTGTGTGCGCACACATATGTGCTGATGTGTGTCTGTGTGTGCACACATACATGTGCTGACATGTGTCTGTGTGTGCAAATATATATGTGCTGGTGTGTGCCTGTTCTTGTGCACATATATGTGCTGATGTGTGCCCGTATGTGTGCACATGTATGTACTGGAATGTCCTGTGTTCACACATACATGTCCTGATGTGTCTTTGTGCACACAAATATACATGCTGATGTGTCTCCGTATGTGCACACATAAATATGTGTGTCTGTGTGCACAAATACATGTCCTGGTGTTTCTCTGTGTGCACACATACATGTGTCTGTGTGTGCACACATATGTGCTGACATGTACATGCAGCTCCATGTACAGACCTGTCCTGCTTAGTTGTGTGGTCACAAGTGTGGCCATATGTTTGTTAGTGCAGATGTGTGTGTGTGCAGATGTATTTGTGTGTGTGTGTACAGATGTGTGTACAGGTGTGTGTACAGATGTGTGTAGATGTACACACAGGCACCTGTAGAGGCGTGTGTGTGCCTGCAGAGATACAGATGTGAGCACTCACACACATGCACACAGACCCACATGGGGGCACACGTGAAGGTGTGTGTGTAAGGATGTACAGGCATGTGTGTGTACAGGTGTGTGTACAGGTGTGTGAGCAGAGATGAGTGTGTGCAGATGCACGTGCAGATATATGTACACACACGTGTGCATACAGATGTGTGAGCAGATGCATGTGTGCGCACACATGCATGCAGATGTGTGAGCAGTGATGTGGGTATGCACACATCCATACAGATGTGTGCGTGCACACACGTCCATACAGATGTGTAAGCAGCGATGTGGGTGTGCACACACGCAAACAGATGTGCACACACAGCCGGGGGCCACGCAGATCCCCAAGAGCCACCCACCATCGGACCACCCCTCCCCTCCACACCCCCCCCACCGCCCCCCGATCACCCCCATCCCGCAACCTGACGACGCGGGACCCGGGGTGGTCAAGGGGGACGCACACGCACACGCACACGCACACGCACACACACACAGAGCGGGCGGTCCCTTTAAGGCTGTATACACGCGTGTGTGTGTGTGTGCGCGCGTGTGTGTGCGCGTGCATGTGTGTGCGCGTATGTTCCCGCCCACGGCCCCTCCCCGGAGCTGCCAATCACCCGGCGGCCGCTTTGATGTCGGCAGCCCTTGCCCGCCGCGCCGCCGCGCTCGCACACAGGGCACCGGCCGCTCCGCGCCTCTGCTGCTGCCGGCGCCCGCTGCTCCCGGACAAACTTTCCGGGGCTTGGAGAAAGGAGAAGGAGGAGGAGAAGGAGGGTTAGGGGGGGACGGCGGCAGCGGCACGGGGGTGTAGGGGAGGGGGCCCGCTGAGCCCGGCATCCCGCGACGCCTGCCCGCCCGCAGCCTGCCGAGCCCCCCGGGAGCGGCCGGGGTAGGGAGGGAGGTGGGAGGAGGAGGAGGAGGAAGAGATTTCGGAAGGGAAAACAATTAGGATTCCTTTTGCCAGCTTTCGAAGGAATTTGAAAAGAGGGGACGAGATTAAAGGGGAAAAAGTTTGAAAGTTAAAAAGGAGAGGGGGAAAAAAAAAAACCCGAACAACTTGGAAAAAAAAATCAGAGGGAGAAAAGTTTTGGGGGTTTGGTTGTTTTGTTTTTTTTTTGGTTTGTTTTCCGAGAGGAAAAGGGATTGAGGGAAGAAAAAAAATATCGTAATAATCGCGAAGGTCTGGAAGCGGGCTGCGGAGAACAATAACTCCCCGGGAAAGTTGCTGCGCGGCTCGGGAGGGAGCGGCGGGAGGAAAATGCCGCAGCTGGGCAGCGGCGGCGGGGACGACCTGGGGGCCACGGACGAGATGCTGGCCTTCAAAGACGAGGGCGAACAGGAGGAGAAGATCCCCGAGAACGCCTTCACCGAACGCGACTTGGCCGATCTCAAATCCTCCTTGGTGAACGAGTCGGAGGGGAGCGGCAGCCCGGCCGCCGCTGCCGCCGCCGCCGCCGCCGACCCCGAGGTGAGCCGAGCCCAGCCGGGCTGCCCGCGCATCCCCCGCGCATCCCCCGAGCCCCCCGCACCGTCACCCCCCGCTCTGCCTCTTTCTCTCTCTCTCTCCTCCCTGTGCAGGCCATCAGGCGTGTGCAGGATCCGCAGAGGGTTTATCAAGAGAAGCTCCCGGACCACATGGATGATGGTTAGTCGTAGTGACCCCCCTGCAGTGTGGCTGTGTGTGTGTGTCCCCTCTATCCCTGCTCCCCACTCGGTCCATCCAGGCCGTGCGACCCTCGGGAGTGAGGGATGCCAGCCTGGCTGCCACAGCCACCCACCCCCCATAGGGAAAGCTGCTCCTGGCAGCAACGAGGCTCCTCAGTGCCTCACCCCCGTGGGACCCTTCATCTTTGGGGAGACCCTGGCACCCCTCACCACCCCCCTTTTTAAGGAATACGGAGTGAAAAGAATCCCAGGGTGCGTTGTCACATCTTTGGGAGCTAATCACCTGTCGTAAGGTAAATCCTGACTGGGAAATTTGAATTTTTCACACACAGGTATGAAGCATCAGGACCCAGGGATGTACAAAGGATCTGCGTATTCCGGCTACCCTTTCCTCATGCTCTCAGACCCTTACCTGCCAAATGGATCTATGTCACCTCTGGTGAGTTCATCCTCTCCTCACGGAGAAGTTTTGTGGCCTCTCTCACTGCTGAACTATGTTGCACGTATCATGCAGGCACCTATATGTGCTCTTTTTTTTTTTTTTTCCTGACACATTACAGCCTGGGTTCTAAACCATCAGTTTGCTGTTCTGTCTGAGATAAAGGGAGGAGTGGGAAGGGGGAAAGAAGCTCCATAGCAAGCGCCTGCTTTGCCCAGAATTAGCTGGAGGAGCTTCTTTTCCTCTCCCTATCCTCTGGGTTTGTGTTTATTCTTCCAGCAATCAAATCCTAGTATCTTCCTTTTGCTGGCTCACTGCATTTGGGGGTGAGCAGCTTCTGGTGTTTTTCAGGGATGTTTAGCTTCAGTTTGATGTATGTGCTTGTAGAATGGCCAGGTTTTGGCCTGACATCAGTTAGGGCTCTGTCGTGGACGGATGGTGGCCCAGAAAGTGGATCTTGAGCTTCTAAAATGGCAATAGAGGTTTTTAGGGGAAGGCTTAGTGCTGCTGGAGGACTATTCCCATCTTCTTCCTGGGAAGTTTTCCCCTCTGGGGTCAAATCCACCGCTACAGTAATTCTATGTGTATCAAATGCTTGTTAAGTTTTTTTGCTCTGTGAATAATTAAACCAAAGCTTTCTCACCAAAAGCTGTCTTTTCCCATCACCATCTCTATCAGAACTTCAGAACAGAGTGTCAGGACGTTGCAGCAGCATTGGTGCCGCCGCCTCCGTCTCGGGTGTTAGAGTTTGCAGTCAGCAAATGAGAACAAAACATCATTTTGGCTTTAGTTTTTAACCTCTGAAGGGCTGAGGTTTAAAAGATGTTCAACTGGTGCTTGGAAAAATGGATTGGTTGTGTGGTATGGAACTCCAAAGCGTGATGAAATGTTGGCTGGATTCGCCGCTGTGTCAGACCCTGCTGGGCTGGGTGGCAGGACTTGGGTCCCTCCCTGATCTGCCAGACCCCAGCACATCCTTTCTTGGGCTAAATTCCCTCAATTGTGTATCCTCCAGATGCTGAGGATCTGTGCCTAAATGTTGAAGGTGTTCTTTCAGTTTACAGAAGGTGTGTTTGCAAGGCAGGGCTGGTGGATGTTGTTGTAATGAAAAAGCATTTTATTGGTGTTTCCCACCTTGCATCCCATCCTTGGGGTACCTTATTTCTTCCTCACTCAAATACTAAGCTACTTTCTTCTGTGAATTTTAAATGATACTAAATTTGTCTTGTGTGTTTGGTTTGCTACCTGGTCTAGAGTCAGTGTAAATTCATAGTAACATGAACCCAGCAACTCTTTGCTGCAGTGGAACATTGCTTTTAATTTCAAACCTTTACGAGACGAGCACCAAAGTGCAGTAGCCTATTTATTGGCAATTAAGCTAAAAAGTAGATTGTGGGTTGTGAATTGCCTTTCTTCTTGATAGTGTGATAAAAACCCAAGGGGTTACTGTGGGAGCAGCAGACAGGAGTAAACTGAGTGTGCACAACTCAAAGGGGAGAAAGCTCAGTAGGGAAGGAAAAAGAAATCCTGATCCTTCACAGTCACAGAAAATCACCCTCTGCCTCAGCCAGCTTTCCTTAGGCCTGTTCAGATCCCACCGTGGGGTGTGTTGTGTGACTTCAGAAGTTGCTCTGTTGATGTTTTTTTGGCTTAAACTCTGTTATCTAGATGCAGTGGGGAGATTTCTGCCTTGACTTGGTTTTTTGACTCGGTGCAGTAGCTGTTCTGGGTTGTTTAGTTCTGTATTTCTAGCGACCCTGCAAAGGTTATCATAGTAAATGATGTATTGCTCTCATCTAGATTTATTGCTGCTCTGCACGTTATGGAAAGCGTGGGCTCTAATCTGCTGGCTGCTTCCAATAATTGAGGAGGTCAGATCTGTGCCCGAAGATTGCAGATACTTAACCAGCCATAAAAGTGTGTTTAATTAACACTTGTGTGCAAGCAGAACCGGGGAGGAGGGCTGGGTGAGGGAGCGGGATCGCCGCTCACCGGCACACGTGGAGATTGGATTTTGCTTAATGAGGCTTCCTGGAAACGTTTGTTTGCAGCAGGGATTAACTTCAGAATCGTCAAAAAATTAGAGAAGAAATAAATTACAAAAGAAAACGAACCCAGGAGTACTTTGGCAAACTGTCAGGGCTTTGCATTTACCTGGCTGGAAACTAGAATGCACCTCCCCATAGACCAAGGGCGGCTGGCTCCAGGGCTGTGGGTTGAACCCTTGCCCTGTGATGCTCCCTAAAACCACTATCTTTTCTTGCTTGCTTTTTTATTTTTTCCTGTGGGCTCCCTCTGAACCCCACCAGGGTGCTGTGAGCAGCTCCAGAGCCAGCCCTGAGCTCCTGCCTGGGTGGGTGTGTCGCTACTGGTGTTACTGGTGTGCTGCTCTGCTTTTTTCTTCTTCTTTTCTCAGCAGCATCACTTTTGTTTCCCCTCAAGGTGGTTGTAGCCCGCTAACTGTTACACCACTCACCCCAACATCCTGCTGGGCTGCCCACGGCTACCCAGCCAAAATCCTCTCTTTTTGGTTTTGTTTTTGGTTGTTTGTTTTTTTTTTTAACCAAAACACACCCACTTGTGTTATTTACGTGCTCTGGTGTCGCTCCGGAGTGATGCACCGAACAAGGCTGGGTACCTGACATCAGCAGCAACACCAAGCTCAGCTGATGCCACATCCCACTGCTTGCTGGGGACAAGACTCCCCCTCCCTGCAGCAGACAGATTCTGGGTGTTCCCCTCTCTTTGCTGCAAACACTGGTGCAGGGGAATTCAGCTGGAGTGATGCTGGTTTGAACACGCACAAGTAGCACAGTAGAGATACCAGAGAGGGAAAGGGGAGCTGAGGGGTGTGTGGGTGCTCCTGGAGCTGGGCACAAGGCAGTGGACTGAGCTCCTGTGTTTTGGGAGGGTGCTGTGAACCCCTGTTGTCTGCTGGGGCTGAGGAGGGCTCTCTCTGGGTAGAGTGTGGTGAGAGCATCTCAGCACAGGCTGCACAAGCATCTGAAATCTCCAGATTTTTCAAGGCACCAGGAGAACCATTTCTCACCCCACTCTCATGTCTTGCATCTTTTGACTCACCTGACTCTTGCCAAGTCCAGCTCTTCCCTGAGTAGAATATTTAGGATTTGCCAGTTAAAAAATTTTAAGAAAATTCCAAAGAATATTAAGTTGAGGAAATGTTTTGTTTTGATTTGTTGTTTTTTTTCTTTTTCCTAAATGAAATAGAAAATCATAAAACTATATCCTTTTTTAAATAGTACAAATGACTTTAAATCAAATTATGGTACATCCTTAGTAAGAACATCAGCCTTTTAGGTGGTTACAAACATTAGAGGTCAGACATGGTCAAACATGTTAACACTTTGATCAGATTAAAATATTTTTCTTGCTACAGTTGTATAATTGAGTTGAGACCCGAGGGGGTTTTCTGAACGTTGTTATATCTTGTACCATGTGGTAGTTAAATGGTAGAAGGAGCACTTAAAAGTTTCTTTAAGTTCCTTTTGTAAATAGGTTTATAAAACAGGGGAATGAGCTGTGCTGTCCAGTGTGTAGGGCACAAGCCTCCCTGCTCCAGTTGAGGAGAGAGCTCCTGGGGCAGCTCTTCACACCTTCTGTGCACCCATCTTGTGTGGAGTGAGTGCCTGAGGTGTGCAAAGGTGGAACTAAAATGTTCTAGATAAAAAGCTGAGGTGCTGGACTTTCTGTCTGGGTGAGAAACAGAGGTCCAGGAGCCTCTGTTTCTGTGGAAAACAGACACTACCTCCTTGTCTTCAGTCAAGTCTCACCAGAGTTCACATAGGAGCAGAAGGGTAGTGGTGCCTCCCCAAGTTCTGCACATTTCAAGTCCCCAGTTGAGATGACAGGCCTAGGAAATAAAGATGACATCGAGAGCCTGGTCCCTGTGGTCTGCTGGGCTCCCTTTGAGTGGGTTTGAAAGCTCCCCTTGGGCAGGGTAAGATGAAAGTGCAGTTAGTGCTGGCCTGGGGCCACAGGTCCCAAATGGCTAACACGAGGTCTAAGTGTGGAGCTGAAAGTCTCCTGCTGCCCTTTGGAGGATGGGGAGCTCTTGCAGCAGCAGCTGAGCCCTGGGACACGGTGCCTTCTGCTGCAGCCCCTTCCCTCCAGGCTGCTCCATCCCTTTCCAGGAGGGGGCTGTTATCCCCTCAGCAGTTAGCAGCAGGAAATCTGCAGCTCAGCTGCTTCTGTGGAGAGGTCTTTCTGTCCTTGCCAGGGCAACAGTTTAGCGTTGTGTTTCCCCATCTCAAGTTCTGATCCTGTTGAAACCAGTGGGAAAACTCTCTGGGGTTGCTGTCTGGTGGAGGACTGCTGCATCCTTCTCCAGATGTTGTACATGCAGGGGGAGCAGCTGCAAGCAACCAGTAGCTTTGTGCATTCCCAGCAATCCCTGCTGCTGTGGGGGAGCAGCATCCAGTAGCATCTCAGCCAGGTTCCCTGGCAGCTACAGGACCTTGCCAGGAGGATGCTCTGTCCCCATAAATTGTTGTGTTCCTGGCAGAAAGGGTTAGGAGTGTGGTGGCTGCTGATGGATGTCCTGGCAGACAGACAGATGAGCAATTTGTTCCCTCCTGACCAGAATGAATCCTCTCCTTCCAGCTCTTCCACCTAGCTTGAAATAGGATAATTGGGAAAATAATTTAATTTTTTTTGGGGGGGGTTATATTAAAGCATCATGTCAGAGAGGTGGATGTACCAAGGCACAGGGCTTCCGAGGTCATTTATTGCATGTCTGATTCAGCCTCAGTTCCCCCCCAAGGAAAATTCTTGTGTTAATTTCTTGAGTTCATATCACACCCTCAATTTTGAAGCAGAACTTCCCTTTGAAATAAATTAGAGAGTTCTGCTTAAGAAGCAGTGACATGATACAGCACTGCCTGTGTGTGGTCTCATCTAACCTTCTTTTTGAAAAACGTTTGGAACAAAAACGAGAGAGAGAGAGAGAGAGGAAAATGTCACAGGGAAACAAAAGCAAGTTTTATGTAAATCTGTGCATGTGCTTCAGACAGTTCAACAATATCTGCTCTCCCACTGGGATTCCTAAGCAGGCTACCCTGGGACTGGCTTCCCAGCATGGGATGCTTTGGCAGTGGGGAGTTGCTGTGAGATCATGTGTGGGGAAGGCACCGTCCCTGCACGCTTCCAACTGCTGCTGCTTGTGAACAGCTCAACCTGTGGAGAAGTTGGGAGAGGAGAGCACAACACAAGAGGCAATGGGTGCAAGCTGGAGCACAAGAGGTTTAAGGTCAACACAAGGAAGAACTTTTTCTCAGTAAGGGTGACAGAGCTCTGGAACAGGCT
>JAOEGS010005199.1:28151-42249 GCA_025447755.1 Corythornis vintsioides
TGATCCTGCTCGGGCAGGGGGGTTGGACTAGATGATCTTCTAGGTCCCTTCCAATCCCTAACATTCTGTGATTCTGTAATTTATTTCACCTGCTTAGTTCTATTAATTATATTCACATTATTAATGAGGAACACTAAGCTTTTTTTCTTAGGATAACTATATATTTCTAAGTGAATGCCTAGGTAAGATAGAAATAAAATCACCTATTTTAAATTTATTTAAATTTTCCTGGAGTTTAAAGAAAAAACTTGACACATCCAATGTTAGCTACTGTTCCCAAAGCCCAGGAAATATAGATAAAGCATGATATGAACCTATAGCATAATTGTAGCACTACAATAATTTTAGTAGCTTGAAGTATTTTATCAGTGACAGTATTTGATTTTTTTCCAGAATTATTTCTCTATTTATGAACAGATCTTGTAGAGGACTTGCAGAACTTTTTATTTGATGTGATAGACTCAATACTTAACTAAATGGTTCTCTGTCAGATTGTCTTTTCCTTTAAACATTCAGTAAGTCATGGATCCAGCTAGCTCTCTGATAGAAGTGGTCAATCTATAACCTACAGAGATTTCTAAGTGGGCCTTTAGATGCTCCTTACGAAAAAAAGCAGCATCCTGATTCTCTCTGCTAGTCCTTAACAGACTTCCTTTGCTAAGAGAAAGGGAGAAAAATCACTGGTATCTTCTCTCTGGAAGATACCGCTGGCCTAGGTGAATTCTGAGCTGCCTTCTTTGGACAGCTTTATGCTGTTCTGTTCAAAACCACAGAGTGAGCTGAGCAACATTACTAAAAAAGTTTAGTAAATGTGTGCTTGCTGTGTTACATCATATATACATGTATACAGTACCTTGAATTAAGAAAATATATATAGACACAGAGGTAATGACTATTTGATTTCAGAGTTTCTGTGTGAAGGAATCCAGACAATGCTGGAATTGAGGGCAACTTTCAGCATATGAATCTGCTTTTGCTTTTCCTAAAATCAGGCAGGAAACAATTTTCCTAGCCTACACTATAGATGTATTTTTCTTCTCTTCGGTGTTTGAAGAGTTTATTATTTTCTGGTTTATCATCAGACATAGAAACAGGTGTATTTGGCATGCTCACTACACCTTCTGGGATTCTGATCAAGACTGACAGGTCCTGACCATCAGGTCTAGAGCAGGAGAGGATCCCCCTGCAATGGACCTGAAGTTCTGGTCTCCTGATTGTCTACAACTGGAGACATGCACGTCTCCTCTGGCACAGGCACACAGGTTTCCTTTCCAGGGAAATTAGGACATGACCAAAATGGAATGGGAATGTAGCTGAGGTATATGCCTGTGTTAGTGTCCTCATGTCTCTAAGAACAGGGCAGTATTAAGCAATAAAGAGCTTTTAAAATAGAACAGATTGTGACTATGTATATAGTAAGCTGTTGGGTCTTCAGAATGAAATCAGTGTTGAAGAATGATTTTGGCCCTGAGAAAAAAGTCATTCCTATTGGCATTAACAGTGTCATAGGATGGAAACTGACAAATAGAAGGGCAAAAATATTTCACTATGAAGAAAAATTCTTCCATGTCGTAAAGACTTCTCAAGACAGCTCACATTGTAGCCTTCAGGGCACCAAATGCATTTCTTTTAAGGAAGTAATGAAAACATTTATTTCAGCGCACTGTAAGAGCCATCTCATGCTATTACTATACTCTGGGAAAGTTTAATCCATACCATCCTCAGCTGTGTAAGTCTGATAATACATAGAAGTATGCTACCAACACTTGGAAAACAGCAGGGAAGCAGCTAGTCCAAATAAGGTGTGTCAGTTCTGCAGTTTACATACAAATATGATTAAATTTATTTTCCTATGTTACTACAACTGCTCTGCTACTGTAATTGCTCAGGTCTCATAATGACACCATGGGCAAGAAAAATGAACAGAGAATTAAATAAAAGCAGGATGAGCTGGTAAAAAGAAACTTAAACCTCCTTCTCTCTGTGACTAAAAGTGATATTAAATCAACAACTATGTGCTTTGAATTTGAGTCAAAATACCTCAAAAGGTCCTTAACCAAAGACAATTACAATCAATGAATGGCAGTTATTTTATGCACTTTAGTAGTTTTTGAATTTGAATCTCTCTTTTCTATCCACCCAGAGTCCAATCATTCTATATTTAAATTAAGTGCTAATCATATATTGATAAGTACACTGGTTTAAGGCCAGAGAATTTCTAGAGTAAAAAATGTTCCTGCTTTCTATTTACCTGGCTCTTCAGTTTAAAGCTCTGCATTGTGCATGCTATTCAGCTCAGATGATATATTACAACTGCACACCAAACTAACAATTCTGTTCTAAGTTTCCATTAAAATTCTCTATTAAAACAGGTTCAAATTTCACCAATGTAAATATATTGCTGGGAGGTATGGGAGATCATATCACAAATGGATATTATGATTTTTTCACATGAAGTTTCTGAGGACAAATTTTAATCTCTGAAATAATATCTGAAAACATAGAGTGAACTAAGCAGCAATTTGAAGAACGTTGATCTGACAAAGGGGCCTTCAGTGGGGTGCAGAAACTGCTTACTCCAAGCACTTGCTGGGAGGTGGCTGGAGTCCCTGACAGCAGCAGCAGCAGCCTTGGCTCCTGCCCAGTGCAGTCAGAGAGCCCCAATAACGTGTCTGCATGGAAGTACAGATGGATCCCCTTCAAGCATATGTTCCTAATGTGAAAGGCTGCAGTCCTTTTATACTAGAACATAAGCTTTCCACATCCTGTTCTGTTCTACAACAGGGAACCAGATTTATTTTGCTTCCTTATGCCATATGTGCTTCTGTAGAGAAAAAAAGGATTTGTCCTAGTAAATGAACACATCATACAAAAGGAAAAATATTGGTTTAATTTCTCTCTCTATCATGCACAAACTTGACAGAGGAAAAAAAAAAATTAAATATCAAGTGTTTATTAAAGTGGTATCCTGCTTCTGATATATTGAAAAATACATATTCATGCTTAAAATTTCTAAGTATTTAATACAATCAATATAATTTTGTTGTTTGGTTTTTTTTAATAAAATTTCTGGCAACATAGGGAAGGAGAAGAAAAATATTTCTGAACCATGTCCCATAGTCATGATACTGCAGCTTTTTCTCTACGGTACCATTTCAAGCCATGTTGTCACTTCTCTTTAAGATTTATCAAGCATTGCAAGTCTCTCTTTGGAACCTAAACAACACTGGAGGATAAGTAATTACAGAAAATGGCTCCAACTGCTGATATAATGAACAAAATTTTCCTAGTCACAATAATGTTTTCAGGTTCCTATTGGTAAATAATGGCATATGAACTGCTGCTATAGTGGAACATCTTTAAGACAAGTGATTTTTATGATTCTCCTAACAATCCCAACACAATAATCTGTATGTAAAGCCAGTTATTTCATTACATTCTTGTGAGAAGGGTAGGCTGTAATGCACGATTGAGGATTATATTTGCATTCTCTTAATGTGGGATTGTTTGAAAGCAGCTTTAATTTATTTTATACTTCAAAAGTATCCAAAGTCAAAATTGGTGTCAAAGAGCACTTTCTAGTAATCTTTATGGCATTGCTTTCTCATTAAATCAAAAAGAGTGGCAATGTCAGGGCAACAGGTTGGCTTTATACTATTGAAAAATCACTTCTTAACCTAAAATAAGTCTGATTGGCCATACTAAACTAGTTCTAATGCCAGATTGTATAGGTGTTTGGCACAAGACAGCTAACCCACAGGATCTTTCTAGCTAAAAAGGCTTCTGTGGGAGAAAAAACCAGAAGGTAGTTACCAGGTAAAAGTAAGTTTGGCTGTGCACTACTCAGAAAGGATCAGGAATATTTCTGAGTTTGAAATGCCAAGCATCTTTCCAGCCTCCAGAACTATCTCTTGTGCAGTCTCTCTGACTGCCCAATATGTCACAATTTGTTTCACAAGTACAGGAGCTGGAATGTGAAACACCAATTACCAGAAAGGGAAGATACCCTTGAGAGTAGTTATTAAATATGCATGCATGTTCATGAATACTTCA
This sequence comes from Corythornis vintsioides, assembly GCA_025447755.1. Lineage (NCBI taxonomy): Eukaryota > Metazoa > Chordata > Aves > Coraciiformes > Alcedinidae > Corythornis > Corythornis vintsioides. The sequence continues at coordinate 32,205 of JAOEGS010005199.1, forward strand.
CACTTCTCCACTGACCACACTACATGAACATTCACTAAAATATGTAAGAGTTCATGAAAACTTCATGAATGACAATGAACATCAAATGAGACATTTTGTATCACTTTTTGATATGTGACATCCAGACCTTCAGGGATACTATCTCACTGTCAAGTCTCTTCGATATCTAGCTGAGAAGCTCTGAATTACCCTCTACAGGAATCTGCACTGTTCCTTTAGAGGCTGTATAGATAACATTCAGTACCTAAGCTTGTAATAGGCTAATATAAACATGAATGAATCTATATACACAAGATATCACCATTGCAAACTACATTCAGGCAATCATTTCTCAATAAATTTCCCATGCTTTTCCACCAGAGAATACTCTCAATATATTCCAGGTAAAACTCAACTTTTCCACTCTTCAAGGTGTAAGTGAGGTTCCACTATTAGCAATAACATGGCTTTTCCACCCTGCTATAGCATATGCATGATGTATTTAATAACTTGGTCTCTTTGCTGCTGACTTTGCAGATTATTCTCTCATAACACTGAAAGTCACCAAGTCCACTAACAGTTCTAAAAGAGAGATCTTAGACCAGACCAATAAAACAACTTGAAGTGACTAAATAAAATGTCTTTTTGCATGGTACTGTCTGTAAATACAGGTCTCCTTAATTGGCCTACTCTATTATTATGTCTATTATGTTATGTCTATTCTGAGACCTGAAACTGTTTCCTTGTTACACTCTGTCTACTCTCTCAAAACTATTTTTCATGCCTTCCTAGAGGAATATAACTGACTTGTCCATAACTTCCCAGCTTTATATACAAAATTGCACTGTAGTATCTATAGATAAATCACAGAAATTGGAAAACGACCACATTTTAAACTCATTTGCTATATATTGGTTGTAAAGAATTCAAATGTCTACATGAAGAAACTTGCACTGATTTAAATAAATTTATTTAAATATCAATGTAATTTAAATCAAAGTAATTTATTTTTGAACAGGGCCTTATAGAGGCATTTCTTCCCATTCAGTGTAGGCATTCTCTGGGTGTAACATTACTTTCCTGTTTGTAGCAGCACATATATCCTCTACATAGTCTTGATTTAACTCCAGCAAAGCAGGTGAAAGTTCTTCACTGAATCTGAATAGTTTTTAATTAGTTCTGTGGTGGAAGATAACGACTTTGAGCTAAACACAAAAATAGTACATTTCAAAGTTACTTATCTGTCTGATGTACTGTTCTTGGTCTCTCATCTCAATTTTAAAAATTTTGCTATTCTTGCTTGAAGCAAACAGTTTAAATCCTTTTATTATTTGTATTTAAAATGTTATTTTCTGCTCCCTACTCAGTTGTTGTACCATGTCTAACACTGTATGCTATTAAAATACAGCTGTATTTAGTCCTCTAAACAAAGTTTCTTTTCTTCTCTATTACTACACAGGAAAGTAATGTTGCCAGATGGATCAAACTGTTTTGCCCTCAAATGCCATTAGAAACAGAAAAGGAATTAAAAATAGTGCAATTTAGATTACTGTGCTGAAAGTAGGCTATTCTAGTAGCAATTACAGAAAACTTACTTATTTACATATAAATAACTAAAAATTTTCAACAGGAAAATGTACCTTGAGATATAAAATAAGTAAGGCTTAGGTGCATCTTGGAACTTAGTGAGGTGATAACGCCATGCATCTAACAAACAAGAGATAGATAGACAGGATAGATAGACAGGATAGATGATAGATAGATAGATAGATAGATAGATAGATAGATAGATAGATAGATAGATAGATAGATAGATAGATAGATAGATACGTAAGAACACCTTAAGTATAGCTCAGAGCTCAGTCTTTCCTTTAAGAAATAGCCCATTCCATACTGTTCATAATTCTACCATGGGTTTAGTGGAATAACATCACTCTGCATTCTTCCTGAAGCCATTGTGGTAGAAATAGGAAGACAGAAAAAAAAAAGTACTGAAAGGTCCTGTAACATCCCACTATATCTGGATGTCTTTAATCCATTACTAGAATGAAAAAAAAAATAGCAACAGCTCTCCTGAACATGTTATTTTCAGTGACATCTTGCTGTCAAAGAAAATGAGTCTTATTGGCAATAGTGAATAATGTCATCAAAAATGCTATCATTTAGCAGCAAGGGTTTGATCAACAGTTGTCTCTGCTGAAGCATTCCCTCACTCACTGATCACAGAATCACAGAATGTTCAAGACCACCTAGATCAGAGATATATACGCACTTTGCAGACAACCCAGACTGTAGACATAACCAGATGCCAATTTATAATTCATTTAATTACTTTGAACAAGAGTCTCTAAAGGAAGTTGAAATCTGTCATCAGGAACAGGGTGACCTGTCTTTGGAAGGCATAAATACACTTACAGTGACTTGATATAACATAAAAGGTCACAAATGTAAAGGAACAGAATAGAGGAAGATAATAAAGCCTGAGTCCCTGACAAGAAAATTTCTGCCTAAAAAGAAAGTCTGATGAGAAAAAAAAAATATTTTCTATAAGTGTAGGTTATTTTTACTCACTAACTAAATTGTAGGGACACCTATCTAGATGAGCTTCACAGAGTGTCAAGCTAGATATACTATGCAAAACATCCCTTCTAATCTAGAGCAGCTTCTGTGCTGTTAATAAATTCCTCTTTTAATTATACCACTTGAATCTCAGAATTTTTAAGGAAAATTTCAAACAGGTTCTTCTAGAGAGATAAAACCTTCAATCACTAAAAGATAGTGGAAGAGAGGTGACTGACAGGGACACCCAGTCAAAGAGGAGAATTTTGTACTACTTCTAGAGAGGTGTATTACTACTGCAGGGCTAAGGTCATAGGCATTCTTCTTCTATGAACCAAGAACAAGTAGCAAATTCAGAAGAAACAGAAAAAAACCAGAACATTTATGCCATTTTTTCCTTCCTCAAACTTGAAATACCTAAGCTGATAAAAGAAATGGTAAGTACTTGCACTACTACAAGATGATAAAATCCAAAATACAAGATTATCATTTCAGAGACTAGAATTTTCAAATTCAACTTCTGATTTTATCAGCTTTTTTTTTGTCACAATATGAAATGAATTAAAGGAGTCATGTTTTTGAAAGCATTGAGAATGGCTTTTTAGATTACTTAAGATTCACAGTGTCAGTTCAAATAACAGACCTACAACAAATAGGAAAAGTGCAGAGATATCTGCAGTTAATAGAATGGCTAAATACATCTGCTTTAATAGCTAATGAAATCTGCAATGAAAAAAACTTGAACTGTCAGAAATTTAAAACCTTTAACAAAATGTGACATGTAGCTAGAACATTTCTGAAAGCATTCTGTACAATCACTCTCTAATCTCTATAATCTTCTTCCCTGCACAACTGTAAATAAATCAATGTTTAATATTATTTGATAAGAATGCAACTCTTGAAGTACATATTGTAAACATAAAAAACATACTTTACCAGATAAAATAAATTGCTTTCTCATCACTCCCTACTTTGTATACAGTTCTGAAATTACAAACATTAGCAGGAAGTAATATTACTGAAAGCAAATTACCGTAATATTTTTAGGACATATTTGGTCTGCAAATTTCAAAAATTAGCTGTTGCAGTCAGCACACAGGCAACGCAGCTGTCAACACCTTTCAATCGTCTTAATTATTATTCTCTAAAGAACACACAAATAAACCAACACCAGTAATTAACCATAAAATCCCCATGCAAAGAGCATTTCAAAGTGCATCTATAGTATTATCTAAGCATTGCTGTAACTGCTTACTGAATAGAGGCACTTCCAAAAGGAAAAATGCATTAAATACATATCTCTGATTTTGCACAAATATCTAATTCCCTCAGATAATTCCTCTTTTATGCAATGATCCACTGCTTGCATACACAGACGTCAGAGTTGTTGATTAAAGGCATTTAAGGAGCACTGGCAATACAACTCGCCACTTTCATTTCTTGTAGCATTGTCAGTAACACACAGTGCAAGCCAAATGGTTTCTATCATGTTTGAAAACCAACTACTAGCTAATGGTACAGGCACAAACTATAAATGTTTGAGCAAGGATGAAACTTCTACTAAAAAGAGAACTGTAGATTCATGCAGGACATCTGATGACTGTCTAGTGGTCCATGTCAAATGCACACTTGACACACTTTTTTCTGTTTCCCAGTGGACAGATAAGAATTAATACCCATGGAAATCAGCAACACTGGTAGTAAAGCAAAAAGGAATGAAACATTCTATCTTTCTCATAGCACCTAAAAATTGAGACATTACTGGAATACAGAATTGAGACTTGCACTATTACCAAAGGCAATACTATTTCGATAACCCAACTTTGGTATCAATCAGTGGATGCGATTACAGGCACACTACATTTACATTCAAACTAGAGGGGGGGAAGCAGAATATTTTCACTGCTGCTGGAGTACAGCTCAGTAAAGAGAATTTTCACATGTCTCTAATGATTTCTACACTAAGGTATGCTCCTGAGAGGCACTAGAAAAAAAGTGGTTTTCTGCTACTGAGACCTCTATAAAATATGTTATATACGCCAAAGATAATAACTTTTTCACTACTATCAAAATTTTTGATAGACCGTTTCTGGCAGTTTCTAAACAGTTATGCTGGCCAGACTTTCATAAAATAGGATTCATGATTCAGCGCACACCTGACAGCTGTTACCACCACTGCTGCTAAGGCTGTTAACTGCTGTCATTTTCAATGGTAGTAAATCCCTAACTAGAAGAATCCTTGATAGAAAACTGTATAGGCCTGCTCTCAGGATACAGCAATGCACTTTGAACACATTATAATAATAAAATGAAAATAAATTAAAAAAAAAAAGAAATTAACATAAGCACTGGTGTGATCAAGTGGATCAAGATTTTTCCCAGACAATAGTTAGCTATGCCAAGCAAAGCAAAGCACAAGGTTTTGTAGAAATGCTGCACGCTAAATAACAGGAAAGATGTTGAGAAAGGACTACAAGAAAAGGCATAACAGACAGCAAAGTCTTCAAAATGATTAATGTTTTTTAAAACACACTATATAAATTTTTAAAGATTACACAGTACCAATTATATTTTGTATCTATAGTTGAACAAGAGGTAGAAAAAGGAACTGGAAGAAGGGCTCCTCTAGACTGGATATTAACCCCAAGGAACAAGCTGGTTGAGAATATGATGAACAGTGAAAAGTAACTTGTGTGGGACTGAAAATCAATTTACAGAATTCACATTCCTTTTAAAAGGGAGAGATAAACAGCAAAATAAAGCATATAACTTCATCAAGAAGGCACACAAATTTGCATGAATCAATGGAAAAAGAGAAAAAAAGTTAGAAGGTCAGTTATTTTTTTCCAAAGAAGAGAAAGGTTGGAATTCTACTAAATCAGAGCTTTTATTGATCTTACAGAATATAGGTGGACTAGATAAAGTGACAAAATAAGAAAAAAACAACACACATTATGGAATGTAAATAAGAAAAAGAAACAAGACTAACATGAAAAACCTCTTGTAAACACACTAGGGGTGAAAGATAGACAAAGAAAATATTGACCTGCCATTCAATAGAGAGGAAAGGCTATTGACAGAAAGAATGCTGAGAAAGGGCCGAAGTATTTAATAACCTTTTCCATCAGTTGTCACTGAAACAGCCAATTTCTAGAAAATGGTAAACATTTCTATCAGAGACATAAGACAGCTCAATTCTAACTGTGATCAAGTTGATCTTAAGATGACTTCAGTGAGGAGCATCTGCTCACAAAAAAAAAAAAAAATCTTTGTTATTACAAAAGCTGTCAACTGAGCTGAATGAAATTAATCTAACCCACAATTAAAAAAAACCAAACATTTTTTAAATGGCTACTTTTCTTGTCATCAGAACCCTGTAGATGTTATAATGAAAGAAAAAAAAATATATTTATGTCCCTCAAATCCATAGTGTAAGTAGAAAAATTCTTTATAGAGCAATCATTCAGATTCATTATTCAATTTTCACCATCATTTCTATTCCTTGTGCCTTCCTGGTTCTTTATTGCAGGTTGTCCATATACAAATTACTGATGATAACACAACTGACATAGTCAAGACAAAATTAAATCAATCTGAAGAAAACCATGGTCATGGGATCCACTGAATAAGTAATACTCCAAACAGAGGTCTAAATCTTCACTTCTTTTTACTTTTCAGAGTAAAACATTAAAAAAACATCACTGTGTGAACACATAAGACAGAAGAGGTAAATACACCCAACAACACAAAGAGTTCACACATCATTCTGAAATATGACAGAACAGTAAAGTTTCAGGATTCTTTGTAATCTATACAAATGAATATTACTTATATCCTTCTCAAACACTGATCAGATTTTGCAGTTAAACATCTGTTTATATTTTTTACTTGTGTGACACGGTGTACTCACATAGACTAACTAAAAGGCACTATAAAAGAGTACTTATAGGTAGGAAGCAGATAGCTTTCAGTTAATGACACTGTTTCCTATGTTGAGTCAGACTGATTTTATTTTTTTAATATTGGAAAATTTAATTAACATTTTGCAGTCAATATGCTGTTCCATTGTAGAAGTTGCTTTGCTTGACCAAGCTGTTAGTTGCTTTAAAAGACTAAGATATTCTCAACTACTACACACAATACATAACATTAATCATATTCCTGACATTTTCATATCAGGGTAGGTCTGGTTTGTTTTGTAAATATGTGCTGTATAAGATGCATGCACTTCAGATTGATTTAGAATTTCACCAGAAGGATACTGAAAAATCACAGAAGAAAAAAAAAAAAAAAAAAAAAAAAGGAAAACCATATGAAATTGAAGAATCATAAGAAGTAATAGAGGCCAGAAGCAGAAGCCATTAATTTCACAAGAGAGCTTTGGATTGTAGAAAAACCCACATCAGATGCATTAGTTGGATATCATTTTCTGTTTCAGTAAGAGCAAGATCAAATCAAGGCAGACTCATAGTAAAAGGAATCCTACAGTTACACTCAGCAAAGAGGGGTCATTTTAATTTCAGTCTTTTATTACACAGCAAGATAACTGATTGAACTGTGAAATAACATTTACGGCATAAATAAATTCCTAAGTCCTCTCTTTAATGCATTTAGAAACTACAGAAGTATTTTTGGGTTTGTGTTTGGAGGAATTACGATGTTTCTTTGATTACTTTTGCACTATTTCAAAATATTTATGTGAAGACTGTACTATTGCTAAATCTTCTGCCACTGCTTAATTTTACTCAAATTATCAAGTTAACCTTTTCAAAGACTGTGATGTTTTAATAGTTTCAGGGTTTCAAAGCTCCTGACCAATATTGAGCTTGTTTGCTATAAACCCATTACTTTTCTTCTTACATCTGGAAGCCTTTTCATTGAACAAAATACTGTTGTAATTCAAAGCAAGAAAGTGGAATATTAGGGGTACTTCTATGATAGCAAAAATTACTCAAAATAAGAAACTCTACTACTCACAGACTTCAGAGGATCAACTGTCAATAGAATGACAGCTCAATAACTTCAGAAGAGTAGTGCTTCTAAAACCAGGCAAATTTGAATTAACCAGCAACTTGTACTAATACATTTACAAAGGTGGTTTCAGTAAGCACAGATGTTTTAGTGTTTATAATATGCAAAGATGCTGAGGAGCTCAAAGATACTAAGCAGCTCTGCTTTCTATTCTAAATACATATATAAAACAAAACAAAACAAAACAAAACAAATGCAATAGCCTGCCAAGTTTTATCTAGTGTAAATCTGAGAATCTTTGTGATGTAGCTGAATTGCAAGGTCCCTATTAATCTACATCACTGTAGATCACAGGATGTCAAGGGTTGGAAGGGACCATGGAGATTGAATCCAATCTTTTAATCCAACCCCCCTGCCAGGGCAGGACCATATATTACAATCTAATCTAGCACAGGTCACATAGGAATGCATCCAGGCGAGCCTTGAAAATCTTCAGAGAAGGAGACTCCACAACCTCTCTGGGGAGCCCATTCTAGTGCTCTGTGACCCTTACAGTATGAGGTGGAACTCATGTTGAGGTGGAACTTCCTATGCTCCAGCTTCCATCCATTTCCCCTTATCCTATCTTAGGGCACAAGTGGGGCTGCCCCCCTCCTCCTGATACTAAGACATCATATATTTATAAACATATATCTAGCTGATATAGTTTTAATAAAACAGTTTCATTTAATATGTACTCTCTTTTTTTTTGTAAAATAATTTTATGCAGCTATTTAAAGTGTTAATGAGGTTAGCTAAATTGTAAATTAACACACAGCTTGTAAATTTGATTAAACCATAAATGAACACACATCTTCAGTTCAACTAAGCTAGCACTCATTCAGAGAAAATCTGAAGTGTGTGTTGATGATACTCTCATTCTGGCTAAATTGTGTATTACAACCAGGCCTTTTTATGAAAATTCTGAGAATAAGAAGTGATATTTATTCACACTCAAGGAAAATGAAACTGAATCACTTTTATTCCAAGATTTTTGAGTTTCTGCATGTAAATTTAAAATTCAAGTGGAGATAATAAATAGCTTTTTGGCATGGAAAAACTTCCAAGTTTGTCTGTTGATGATAATGATAGAAACCACTGTGTATGGCAATGGCTTAGCATCAGTGAGGTTCCATCCCCCTTCAGCTACAATTCAACTAGTCTGTGCTAGGATTCTGATCCCAGATCTTTTTTGGTAGGTATTACACTTCTTAGAACCTTTGCTGAAAATATCAATATATAAAGCATACTCTATTGTTTTTATGTTAAGGTCTTAGCCTAGTACATGGGACACATACTCCCAGAAGAGTATCTACTACGTGGATACATCATCTACATGTATGTGTGCTGAGACATTATGCTCTATGCCAGCATCTTAACAGTTCTTAATGTACTTAGCAAGAAACATCTTGATGCTTTTATTTATATGCTACCAAAAATACCTTCAGGAATATACATAAACATTAAATGAAATGCAAATGTGGTATCTGTCAGTTCAAACTTACCCACTGCAACTTTGAGTCACAGAATTTGGCTGAATTGAATATTCTGAATCCAAATAACCTCATCTTTAGTCACAGACTTATTCACACCTCACTCTTAGTGCCAAACCACTGCTGACTAAGGAACAGATTTGTCTACCAGAAGAACAGCAGATTGAAGGAATGGGGTTAAATACCTTTTGTTGTTACCCTAAGTACTTACAATTAACAGAAAAAGGAATACATATATTTTGTGGTTGAGAAGGAATATTTCTGGACTACAGCAGTTACCATCCAGGAGAGAGAATAAAAAGTAAAATACTGTGAACACAACAATTACTAGATACATTATTTTTAGTTTGGTAAAGACAATCAAAGAGGCATTTTGAGATTTTTAGCACAAGTGTAACATCGCAGTATGTAGATCAGTTATTGCGTTTCAATCTCAAGCAATAATGGTTAGATATCAATTAAAACTTCCCATAGACTTGAGAATATATCACTATTTAAATTTCATACGCAACATAGTATTTATACATCTTCACCACCCTTCCTTAAAGCCATAAAGAACTATGCATAATTAGTGCTTTTACCCCAATAAAAGATCTATCTTAAAACCGATTTTGATTATATTCCATATATAATTACTATCTACACTTCAAGATTATTGTGGCTAGTCTGGATCAAAATATTAGCTTCTAGCTGTTTTTCATCTTCAAAAATATTAGCAAACTTTGAAATAAGAATTCTCATTTCCTGCTTTAATGCAACTTGTTTTCTCCATGTGTCTACAGTGATGTTTGTATGTCTTCATTTGAAATAGTCCATTTATATTTTAATGTTATCCTAAAGACTCTTCAGTCTTTTTAGTACTTTTCCAATGTTTTCACTGTAGATTTTTAAGTGAAAATTCTACTCAAATCCATTTTTAATTTGCATGTAAAAATCATTATTACTTCAAAAAGCCCCAAATATCAGAAAAAAAAAAAGTTTATATTTTAAAATTATATTTTCAA
>JAOEGS010005199.1:52274-64852 GCA_025447755.1 Corythornis vintsioides
TGCCCAGGGAGGTTGTGGAGTCTCCATCTCTGGAGACACTTAAGAGCCACCTGGATCTGTTCCTGGGTGATTTGGTCTAGGTAAAACCTCTTAAACAATTAGATCAGAGGTTTTGAATGCTTATCATAAACTAATGCTCATCATAAACTAATTTCACTGTAGTACAAAAATACATTTTAAATGCAGAAAGACATCTCTAACAAAGAGCTAATTTTACAAATTTAAATGCACTGTAGTAAAGGAAAAAAAAAATAATCCAGTCTTGGCCACCCAGTCATATTATACCTGCACACTTTAAAGGCATTTAAAATTGCTAGCTAGATTACTATGACTGTATATCCATAGAGGCCCAAAACGAGGACTGGGGCCCCTGAGCTCAATGGAGTAAGAACACAGTGTCCTAAAAAGCTTATGAGTTAAAGGAGCAGCATTGTAAAAGACTCCTAACTGCATGCTAGATTTGTAGCAGTAATTGCAAGAAGCAAACCTATCAACTTCCGTGAAGGTAGATGAATGCAGACTATTGTTCATGATATGAAATGTTGGCAATCTGCTCTAACTGGCCATGGTTCAGCAAAGCATTTAAGAATGTGCTAAAGAACTCTTGTGGCTAGGAATACTTCTTGAACTGAGCCTAAGTGCTTTCTGGAGTTAGGGCCAGATAAAAACATTATTTATTCCTTTTTTTGCATGAAAATGTTCATATAATAAATGCTTAGAGAACTGATTCTTTCAACATCTCTATCATTTAAGATTAAAAATAACAGGATATACTTAGAAACTAGAGGAATTAATGTTTTTCATATTCATTGATAGTTACACCTGAAGTTGACTATGAAAGAGTTCTTTGCTTTTTAAGGAAGTTTCTAGAGGAATTGATGTATTTCATATATATATGTACTATATTCTAATCACATCTCTGAAAGCAAAAATCCACATATCTGTCTTAGCGAAGAAGATGTTCAGTGGTAACTACTATCTCATCCTTCTTCAAATAGAAAAATGCTAACATCTCTACCACCAAGGCCAAAATATTCTGCAATAAACTATAGAAAATACATATTTTTGTACATAGAGGTGCAATTAAAAAAAAAATTGTAAGGTATCAAAGGGACTCTGCATCTCTCTGATTTTTTTTAGTGTAATAGATAACTGAAAACTAATATATTGTTTATCTTATTAGCTGTATAGATGATATAAGCTACTGAACAGATTGAATATTTTTATTTTTCTTACACCCTTAAAAGAAGACTACATTTCTCATTACACATTTATCATACCCTCTGATATTTTATGCTTTGAAGATTAAGAGAGAAATTACTTCAATATTCAACTTTCACTCAGAAAAGCTGTCTTTTAGGAAATAAAACTTAGCTCTAGTAAATATAATTGTTAGAGGAAGTATGACCAATTGCTTTCCCTAATGAAAGAAGCATGTTCCTATTTCCTCCACTTCGCATCCACCCAGCAGTAATTCTGGTACTGGGTGGGAGAAAAGATTAAAATTTTTTAATTTAGGAAGAAAGAGTCTTTTGATTTCTAAATCTTGTTTCCATCTTTCACAATTATGTATTTTATATTTTCCATGTGACAAAATGATCAAGCTGTTTCTCAGTACTAGGAAAAAAAGAACCAATCCAGCACATTTACTGAATGACTTAGAATCCTAGATGGTTATTGTCTCTTATTTCTACAAAATAAGTCATCAGTTTCTGAATATAGACATTAATTCTGCTAATATTGTTCATTGTTAACCTTAAACAAACATTCTTATATAATGTTGGGGACAGTCTTTTTAGCAGGGCCTATTGCAATAGGACAGGGGGTAATGTTTTTAAACTAAAAGAGAGTAGATTTAGACTAGATATAAGGAAGATTTTATTTATTTATTTATTTTTACAATGACAGTGGTGAAACACTGCAACTGGGTGTCCAGAGAGGTGGTAGAAGTCCTGGAAACATTCAATATTGGGTCAGACAGGGTTCTGAACAGCTTGATCTCATTAAAGATATCCTTGTTCACTGCAGGGGGGGTTACAGTAAATGACCTTTAAAGGTCCCTTCCAACCCAAAGCATTCTATGATCCTCGCTCTGCCAGTGCTTTTATAATTGAGGAGAATGAAAAGACAGTAGATTTCTTTTATTTTTGAGGAATAAATAATGAGAATATTTTATAATGCCTGTGTAAGACAGAATCTCTATTTACCCAACTTTAACTACTCATCTTGCATCTCTTCCTTTTGGAATTCATGTTTCAATAATACGTGATCAAAACTACAAACAGAATTCCAGATTAGATCCTGCTAGTATCTTGTAAATAGATTTAATATTTTCTTTTCACTCCTAAAAGTGCTATAATACATCTTCATATATCTTTACACTTGTCTTCTTTCATTGCCATGTCACATTTATGGCTTTAGTCACATTGAGACTAATACACCCAGATCTCTCTCTTCCTCTGACACTTTCAATTATAACTCCCAGCTTATAACTGAAAAATCTTATTAGTTCCTAATTAGACTTTGTACTACATAATTTTGTTTCGCTCATCCTTGCTTCTCAAGACTTTCCTGATCTGAGTTTCCCATCTTCTTCTACCAACCAGTTTCCCAGCCTTTATTTTTATACTTGGAGAAATATTTCCTATTGTGTCCAAGTTAGGCAAAAGTTTGATACAAATTTCTTTCAGCACTAACACTGATCTTAATTTAATCAGAGGGGGAAAAATCCCTATTTTCCCTCAGTCATATCAGCTTCCCTATCAAGCTTACCATTTAAGTTCTGCCAACAGCCAAAATCAGGATGAAAACAAGCCCAGGAAAGGAGGATTTGCTTCTTAGCAATGTAATGTGCAGACTCATCAGCCTTCTCTGGAAGCATTACCCTGCAGTTCTTTACTATCCTTAGCTTGTCTAATAGCTGACTGACTGCCACGATCTTTTCTTCACTATTTTATCATTATCTTCACTATACTATAGTTTATCTCTTCCTGGCTCCAGCACTTGTGGTACGTGTCATTCATTGCACTGCTTCAGCATGTTAAGAAAACAGACCACCATTCATCTGTTTCCAGTAACAAATATCATCATGTTGACAGGGGTGAGCAAAGGGTTAGAGGCCCCATGGAGGGGCTGGGGAACACAGTTTCTGGCGGCAGAAGGCTGGAAAAACTGCATCCAGAATCTTAATCTGCAAATGATTTACAGCCCAGTATCAGACTGGAAAGAGCTCACTGCTTTCAGAAGATCTGATTTTGTTCCTCATTCCTTTCCTTGTTATTACTGCTCCTCTTCCCCACTCCAAGCCATACACTCCTACTCTGGGCACTGTTCAGCCCCTTTGTGAACTGCCTGCACCCACCTTCAGAGCAAACAACTACCTGAAGCACACCAAATACACTCTGTGATGGAGACAGCAAAGAGTAGAGAGGCATGAAGGCAGAACCACCCAGCTCTTTTCTTTTGCATCTCTTCTCCTTTTCAGCTGTTCTATCTGTAGACTTTTAATACAAACTAACAAATAACTAAGCAAAGTATTTGAGTTGCTGGCTACAAACCAAGTGGAATGCTACTTAGTCTTAAAAAAAATATGACAATTTAAAGACTTGAAAGGCATTTAGAAGCTGGAAAGACATAAATCTTTAAATAGCCAGATTCCACAATGTGATCTTATGGTAATTTTGATTGTCTGGTCAGTTCATTAGAAAAGTCTGGGGAAAGGTATGCTTTTTTCTACAAAAGAAGCTCAAAAGTGAAGAAGATATCCACTAGGACCCTGCAGCATTGAAATACAGCAACCATGTTGTGACTTTCACTCATATTAGAGTGCAGGCATATTTCCTGAAGTAGAGATATATCATTAAATAGCCTTGTCCAAATATTTATGCCTTAATTACTTATTTCTATAAAGACAAACTGTTTGCTTTAAGAAGTCATGAAACTTTAATGAGGACAGAAGGCAGGAGAGTGAGAATACTTGTAAAACAAACTGTATATTTAACTCCAGCTGAGAAAATGTCCCAGTTATTACATGACTTGAGAATGGAGAATTGGTTCTGACACAATTAACCTTTTGGCCATAAAGAAAAGTTATTTTTAAAAGTGGTATTTTCTTAGAGGCTAGAATTTGTACACCTTGAAAACTTAACTCAAATCAGCACTTCAAAACTGGTTTGGAAATCAGATTATCTTTTTCATATATATCACAGCATCATAGAATGTTAGGGGTGGAAGGGATCTCAAAAGAACTAGATCAACCACCCTGCCAGAGCAGGATCACCTAGATTAGGTCACATAGGAACACATCTAGATGGGTTTTGAATGTCTGGAGACTCTGAAGACTCCACAACTTCCCTGGGCAGTCTTTTCCAGTGTTCTGTCACCCTCACCATAAAAAAGTTCCTTATTACATTTACATGGAATCTCCTACATTCAGATTGCACCCGTTGTCTCTTGTTGTATATGCAGTCCCTTGTCCTTGTCCTGTCTTACTTGATTAGCATTCTCAGCTTATACTGCAGGTTCATGTTTAGTTTTATTTTAAAATTAATTTTATAAGTTGCACAGTAACAATTCTGGAATAAATTCTAGCCTCAGATAGAAAATGTATTGCATAATTTTGTTGCCTTTCTCTGTTATGCATTTTTCACTAGCTTTTTCACTTTTTTATAAAGAATTCAGATTAGTATGCAATTTACCTATTGGAATACATTATCACGAACTATTATGTCAATGTAAATTAAATCTTTCCAATCTCAATTTTTAAGGCATCAAAAAATATAGTACTAAAAGCAGTGCTGTAGGTCACATGTTGACGTATGAACCAAGTATTTTTAGAAGTAAAAATACATCCGATATGCAGTGACTATTAGATAGTTATACAATATTGCAATTTTACATAAAAGATTGACTTTATCTGCTTAAAGATTTTGTGTTATCCAACAGCATGTAACCTACCTGAATTCATTATCCTGCAACTGTATCTTTATTTTCTCTTTTGTAACTCTTTTAATTTTACAAGACATTCGTTAGACCTTCAGTAAATTCTTGACTCTGCATGTAGCATTTACTTATTGTATACAAGGTATAGAACAACAAAGAAAGCTAGGGAGTTAAGTTATATAAATCTCGTTAAAGCAAAACAATGTGAATCTTAAGAAATCTTCAGAATAGTACTAGAAAGAATATTTTCTACATAGGTCTAGCCACAGTTATTTAATTCTTTGGGAAAAAAAAAATCGATTATATATGAAAATACATGACTATGTTTCAGATAAATTTATAAAAAGACTACTCTCATAATCCATTTCCTAATCCAGAAAACCTGAGAGTCAGGTATAGGATAATATAGTAAAAATTTTACATAAGAAAATGAACTGAAATAAGAAGATAAGTGAAATGAGGAGAGTTTCAAATCTCTCCACATTAGGTGAAGGTAGATTTTTCTTCACTGCACTATAAATTACAGAAGTTTTAACTGACCAGATTGGCAAATAATGTTATTTCACATCAGCCCTTTTCAATAACGCTTCCAAGTCTGAAGAATAGTCTTTTCATGACACTGAATATAGCATCTCAGTGTTCTGACATGAGTAAGGTTATAAAAGGAAAGACAATTAGAATATGTCTGCCCCAAATTGTTTCAAAAGAAATTGTGTATTTTGAAGGAAAGTTCACAAAATAAGAAATTTGCAATTATTTTGAAGAGCTGTCCTGCCGGATCAGTAGTCTTCCCTTCAAACTAATTAGAATTAGTCTAAATAAATGCCTTCAAAACCCTCTTTTGGGTATAAGGTTGTAATTTCACATGGTGTTCCACTGTGTTGTTTGCATTTACCACTGCTTGGAACCAGCTTAGAAACCTGCATTTTGGGGAATGAAGACATGGTCTGATGTGCATACATTGCCAGTATGTATGTTCATTTATATACGTATTATACCATATAAAATTTGTTTACAAACATATATGTAGAAGTGTGAGGATGAGTATAAAGTTAGTATATGACTCAAGTTTCCAAGTCATTGGAAAGAAGCTCATGTGGCAAAAAGGTACATCATGGAAGCAGAAAACAGTAGATAGCAGAATAGCTTAGTCTTAAGGAACTAAACAACTTAAGGTGGAATCACTGCAGATGGCAAAAGGATTTGAAAGTAGTGTCAGGCCAAAGGTTCATTCATATTTTGTCCAACACAGGCTAAGCAGATGGAAGATGGGATCATCCCATCTGCAGATACACTAGCGTTATTGAAACCCAAAATCATTAGACAAGCACATGTGTGTAACATACATGCATGCACATTAACAAAAAGCAGGACAGAGCAGGGGAGTAAAACAGTTCTAAGGCAAATTCCATCCACGACCATATACAGTAGATTAAACACTAATGAGCTACATATCTCAAAAATAACTTATTTCCTTTTTTTTTTCTGAAATAGCTTTGTTTTAATATTGCTAAAACCAAAATATAAAATTCTGAGCACACAGAAATCAGTAATTCACAAAACTTACTTCAACAAAACCAACACTTTATATGGGTTTTTACTTACATATGTTGCTCACTGTTATTTATTTTAGTCTATTAGTAATTCACTTTCCAAGTGTATAAATGTAGAGTTTACAATAGGCCTTGGAAAAGTGACAATGGCATATGCAGTAATCGCTGCTGTGGAAGTCACCACCTCTCATTTTTCATGGCTTAAAGAAAACCAGTAGTCAATTTGTCTTTATAAAACTTTAATTCTGAACCCCATAATGTAGGATGTTTTATTACAGCATCTATCTCATTCCCTACAATTATGTTTGGGAATGATTTGTCAATTAAAATGGGAATGATTCCATGCTTCCCTGAGATAATATCAATAAATTACTGCAAATTAGCTACCAAATAAGACCCATGTTGTTGTTGCTAAATGTTTCATTTCCACAAGCTCTTTAGAGAGCCAGTGCATTATCCCACTGAACTAGCAAAATATGGAATTATGTGGTATTAAAGGTGAGTTATGTCTTTATAGAATCTATTGAATACTTTCAAAAATAAATACCTATAGCCTTACATTGTTTAAAAGCAGCTTCTCTTTCTTTAAATGCTTTTAAAAGCCTGTGAAGGCTTTACTATTCACAGGATATACACACAGGTAAAATAATAGAAGCACAGTTCTCAGAACAAAAAGATTTGCCATGCATTATAGAGCTCTCTAATACTGGAGCTCTTCTGAAAGGGTTGATTAATCATGCTGTTTAAAGGTTGTGACACATTTATGCTCAAACTAATTCAGTCAAAGCTCATAATTCACACTTACAAACCTGTAGAAGAGACATCTCACATGATGGGACAGTTGGCTTTAAATTCTGGACCCTTTTGGACCCTTACCATTGCTTTGTGTTAATGACAGTTAATTAGCACACTTTAACTCTGTAGTGATTTGTGCGTTGTTATAAAAAAGGTCGAATTTGTTGTTATTTGGATTTGCTTTGAAAAACCTTTGTCATTTAGATTGACTTAGAAGAACCATAAAAAGCGTAAAGAACAGTTCATATTGTACTTCGCCTTAGCTAAGTTCCTAACATTTTAAACTCACTTTAAAAAGTGAGTTAAAAACATTTTAATCTCAAAAAAAAAAAAAAAAAAGCAATCTGTGGAGCATGGAGCATTTATTTAAATTACAGAAATAGGTGTTGGCCATAAATATACTGAAGCTGTTGGTCTAATTTAAATATTTAAATGAGTTTGAGTAAATGCTGAACATAGATCTTCAAGCTTTATAGAGTCAAAATTTATTCAATGCCGAGCACTATGAAAATTTTCATAAGAGACACTGGGTATTTGGTGCCATCAACACCCTAGAACCCTTGGAGTACAGTTGTGCTGACTGTGGACAAGGAAAAGGTCATACTGGCATATGCCAAGTAAAAGCTTCTCCTGCAAGTTCAGCCAAGCCTGAATACTGACCTTTCCTATTATTTGCCTTACAAGTTCTCAAAGCATTTATCCATGAAATATATGCCTCGCTGCATCTCTTTCTGTCCCTCCCTTCCACCAAAAATAATAAAAATGGACTGCATCCATGATTTCACCACACAGTTTAACCTAAAAAAATGGGGTTGCAGCAGCTGACTCCAGGAGCATTGCAGTGAGATGGAATATGTTGATCAGGTAACACTTATCCATAAGTGGTCCTCCTGCCTCCTCTATGCACAGACAATATTGGAGTGAAGGGAAATCCACATAAGCAGAGTCTATGAATCAGCTCTTGTTCTGACATCTTTATCCTGTGGTCAGATTGGCCATGTGTTGATCCGACAAAAAAAGACCACTTCAGAGGGGTCTTTAAAGCAAGAATACAGTCTTTCTGCAACAGATAAAGGAAGGAATAGATCACACAGGCAGTGAGGGCCACTCCCTCACTCTGACATCCTTGAAAGTGCTCGATGCATATGACACCTTGACAAGGAAGAGGACCTCCATCCCTTTGGACAAAAGCTAGCAAGGACAAAGATGTGAGCAGTCAGGAAAGCAGAGTAGTTTTCCAAGAAAAGAAAGGTGAACTGCTTAAAAAAAAAATAAATAAATTTAGGAGCGCTGTGGGAGAAAGAAATTGCATGTTCTTTCCACAACCATAAAGAGGAGGGAAAGACTGGGCACAGGAAAGATGAATCAGTGGAAAGTGCAATTCAAACCCTATGGTAATTAATAATTACCTTAGTTACGAATATTCAATTAAAGGCTTTGAAATGCAGTGTAGGCAGCAATGAAGAGTTTGGCATCTCTCCAAGTAGCTGCACTCACACCCAGGACCAGGACAGTCTCAAGAGGTTTTATTGGAATTAATGGAATTACTAGAATCTCCTCTCCTGGTCAAAAGTTAGTGCTCCTGTCTGACATACCAAATTATTCACCATCTAGTTTACTCTAGAGGTACATTTGTAAATGGCAATATTGAGTCTGCTTTACATTCAGTTCAATATTCTCCATTTGACATAACAGATGCCATGATAATAATATGTGGCCTGAGAGAACAGTTAGGAAAATATGAGAATGAATCAGCAGTTTTATGTCTCCCTATTTGACCTATGTATTTTAACTTGTTGGGTTTTGACTTTGAGTGTTATTACTATTTAATTAAGGCCATAACTATCTGTGTTCCGGTTCCTGAAAGCCTGTTTGGCATAACATTCGAATTAGCAGTAATGAGAAAAATATGCTTTTCAATCATCAAGTTTGTTACCTTGATTAATATCTCTCTGTAGTAAAATATGAAATGAGTTAATGTACCTGTCCATTAAAGCCACTTCAGGAGATGGCTGAACATACAGGTGGCCAGTTAGCTGAAGAGAAATTCAACGTAAGTCCCAAGGAAGAAATACAGATGTATACAAAACGTGGATTTATTAGAGCTATTTCTTACAGCTACTCACTAAAAGAGTAGATTCAGCAAAATTAAGAGTGCTAAAAGATCACATTAAAAAAAGGTAACTTTGAGCTGTTGAAACTTGCGTATGATATGATAGAGAGGCTAATATGAATTTTTGATGGATATAAGGCTTTTGAGACTTCCTTGTAGCTGGACTTAAATTATTTGTCACAGCAATCAGAAAAAAAATAATTAAAAAAAATCAGCCTACCACAAGATACTGAAAACATTACCTGAACAACAGACTGAGGTTCCTATTTAGTGATCCAAGGTGCAGATGTCAAGAAATCTTCAGGTAAAATCTAAGGCCTTTGTATGACAATATGTTTAGTTGATACTATTAAGGGGATGACTGTTTCCAGAACTATCTATAGAAATGGAAATCAAAGACTATACTATGGATTTTAGTCTCCTCTTTTCTTCTGAACTTTTTGCAGTCCAGAGAAGGGCAACAAACCTAGTAACTAAACATGCCTTATGAAGAAAGGCTGAGGGACCTGGAGTAATTTAGTCTAGAGAAGACTGAAAGGAGACCTCATTGCTTTCTACAACTACTTAAAAGGAGCTTGTAGTGAGGCTGGCCTTGGTCTCTTCTCCCAAATTAATAATGATAGAATGAGAGGAAATGGCCTCATGAGAGTTTTAGATTAGATATTAGGAAGAAATTCTTTACTGAGAGAGTGGTTAGGCACTGGAACAGACTGTCCAGGGAGGTAGTGGAGTCACCATCACTAGAGGTGTTTAAAAAACAAGTAGATGTAACACTTGAGGCTGTGGTCTAGTTTTATAGAGAGATTTTATGATAAAGGTTGGACTTCATGATCCTAGAGGTCCTTTCCAACCATAATGATTCTATGATTCTATGCAGTACCACTCAACTATCAGCATGTAGAGATAGTTAAACCACTATTTTATAATGTTAAGTAAATGTAAATTAATGAAGTTATATTTGCTTTATTTATACTTGCTGGGGTGAATATTGAGAAAAGCTGTTTAACCACTGAAATATCAATAATTCCGACCATTTGGGAAATTACAAATTCCCAGGCTTGAAATTAGTCAAGAGCATCAAAACCAATTGAATACAATTTAGAACACAGAGATGGGGACTGGATTTACAAAAAAATCTACTAAGAAGGATTTATCTTTGATAGGCTAAAAAGGGCTGGGAAGATCTTCCTAAAATATTAATTCTAGCTCCTTTTTATGTAGGTATGAAGTCTTATTTTTCTAAACATAGTTCTTTTATAAATAACCAATCAGTGTCTTTAAAGAGGGTTTATGTTCTTAGTATTGTCTACATCTGGGTTATGTTGGTTTGGTTTATCTCTTGATTTTATTTTTCTACCCAAAGTATTACCACTGGAAATTTGTCCCAGGATGTGATGACTCAAACACGAAGGAAAAAACCCCCAACTTTTCCAGTTTCCAGACAAATTTAATCACAGTCACATATTTTGTTCTTCTGCTAGTTTTACCTCATTGTGTACTAGCAGGATGTATTTATCAGCAGGAATCTTATTTTCTCCCTAGCCCTCCTACACTATACAAGACAGGGCTGTATAAACCTCTATAATGTGGGCTTTGCAGTCATCTGAATAGTATCTAATTGCATGTGTTCCAGTTTGAGTGTACTATTTTTCAAGCACAAAACCACAACTGGATGAATTATTATAAATTACATGTTCAAAGTGCTACTAATTCTTTACTGCTACTGGAAAAACTTTCCTGGTGCATCCTAAAAGCACGTTTGCTTTTTCCACAGCTGTGCCCTGCTCTTAGCTCATACTTCTTGATCGACCAATAATACAGAGATATGTTCTCAATTGTTTCTAAGTAATAAGCCCACAATTTACAGAAGAATTGCATATTACTGACTCCAAATTACCTTTCATCATAGACTACTTAGTGTGTAATCCCATTTCTATTATTAAAGTTCAAACAGCCTTTCTGAATTATATTCCTATGTTCCGCTGAGCTGCTTACCATGGGAAAACCTTCTTCCCTCTCCTGTACTCTCTGTCCTTTGCCTCCTTCACACAGTGATGTAATAAAAAAATTGACTTGGCACTAAACTATTATTCATATTATACACTACAATTTATATCATATCTTTTTACCCAAATATTTGAATTAGGTTATTAAAAATGGTTAGTTCCACTTCTCTGGTAACTAGAATTAGCAATTCAATTATTATCTCTTCATTTTCTCTCAGTATCAAATGCTACTGGTTCTCACCAGGTAAATCGTCATTCTTGTATCAAAACAGATATCTTTTTCTGAGACTACCTATCCAAACTATTTTATTAAATAAATATTTATTTCATCTCTTTTGTGATAATACTGATGGGAGTCTGAGGCTGAATGCACTCTTTTGGAAACATACCAGTTAAACTGTAAAGGAAATTGTCGGTATTGCCAAACACTGAAGAACTTATTTCTTGCTGCAAGCATAAATTTAAGGATAATGAATAGCAATGCTTTTAGTGTATCTGGAGACTTGTGAAATAAGCTATCTTGCAATAAGATAGCAGAAAGCAAACATAACCAGTACAGCACTGAAACAACACAAATGCTCTGGAATATTAAAAACTGATACTTCTTATCTGAGACAAATGAGTTCTGATATCTGTACATAACCTAAAAATATTTTATTTTTTCACCTGGAAGTATTCAATTAGGTAAAGCCAAGGATATGTCAGCTTTACCACAGCTGAGGTGACACAGAAGTCATTCTCCTCATAACAGCCAAGAAGTTTAAGAAGAAAATCTATATGGTACTGTCTGGTCATTAATTGCGCACACAAACACACAAATTCCTTCAAAGCATATTACCTTTAAAAGTAATCTCTTGTCACCCAATATGGCACATGAACTATGCAGCATATATTAAGTGTAATTATTCATTAGACATACCAGATATCAACAGCTGACAACATAAGGCTCTTCATTTCAAAATAAATTTGCATTAAGAGAAACACAAAATACAGAATATATTTCTATTTTCAAAGGCAATTTTTGATAGCACTTTTTTGATGTCACATGACCCTAAAAATTATGGGGTTTTTACACCATAAGAACAGGAATTTCCATCTTTGTCTTCAGCTTTCTATCCCATTTGACAGAAAAATTAAACAAAAAATTCATATATTCAACTGAATATATTT
>JAOEGS010005200.1:1575-25078 GCA_025447755.1 Corythornis vintsioides
CAGCACAGCCTGCTGCTGTGTCAGCCACTCCTCCCAATTTGGTGTCATCAGCAAACTTGCTGAGGGTGCTCTCTACCTCCTCGTCCAGGTCATTGGCCACATAACTACTTCTTCGGTTTGTTTGGTTATTGTTCTTGTTGTTTATTTGAGTTTTGTTGGGTTTTTTACTAGGTTAAATAATTATTTTTTGTTCTTAGCTGCAGTGCATAAGAACCAGTCCCAGCAATATGCCTAAAAATGATGATAATCCCTACAAAAAATTACACTCCTTCCAATGTCAGAATCACAGGATGTTAGGTGTTGGAAGGGATCTTAAAGTCCAGCCCCCTGCTAGAGCAGGGTCACCTAGATCAGCTCACACAGGAACATGTCCAGGTGGGTTTGGAATTGCTACTGGACTTAGAATCACAGAACCATAGAATTGTCAGGGTTGGAAGGGACCTTAAAGATCATCCAGTTCCAACCCCCCTGCCATGGCACAGACACCTCCCACTACAGCAGGTTGCTCAGAGCCCCATCCAGCCTGGCCTTCAAAACTTCCAAGGATGGGTCTTCCCCCACCTCTCCGGGCACCCTGGGCCAGTGTCTCACCACCCTCATGGGGAAGAAATTCTTCCTCATGTCTGATCTGAATCCACTCAGCTCTAGTTTTAATACATTCCCTCCAGTCCTGTCACTGCCCAACAGCTTAGAAGTCCCTTCCCAGCTTTCTTGTAGGCTCCCTTAAGATATTACCATCTTATGATATAAATTTTTTATTCACACAGTTATAAAAAAATATTTTTACAACTACTAGTATATGTAGATATTAACTTTCTTAAAAGTTCATCTGATCTGTATCTGATCCACTAATGACAAATCTTTAGAACTCTCATGTAGAGCTATTTCAATAAGTGCAATTAACAATTCGTCCTAAAGAGTTTAAAAGTCAAATCTGACAAGTAGAATATATAAATCATGTGTATCATTTGATTCTGCATTGCAATTGGACAGAACTGACACACCATATCACTGCTCTTTGCATGTGTAGACGAGGACTTAAAAGTATTATAACATTAAAAATGCAAAATAATTTTGAAGTCAAATGCACTCAAAATATAGTTGCTTTTCTATGTTTTGATTTCTATTAGAAAATGATATTTAAATGGATTACAGCAGTGAAAATTTTCATTTTTATCCAAATAATGGTTTTTTTCATACAAAATGGTTTCTGAAATTTTTATCTCTGTCTAGTGAATGAACAGACAACTGAGCCATCTTTATGTTCCTGGTGGAAATGCTCTGCAGGATTCACAGACCATGCCTACAATATATGCTTTGTTTTTTAAAATCTGGTAATGTGCACAGATATTCAGAAAGAATGGGATTAAGGCTATTCATTCTGCATATGGTCTCTCTGAATATTCTTTAAGTCACGTATTTCTTCTAAAAAAATTAGTCTATTAAAAGAAAAAATGAATGCAGGTTAGCCAATTCTACACAATACTAATGGGAGAGGGAATGGCAATGCTGTTGATACCGCCTTGGCTCCTTCTACACTAAGCATCACTGGAGTATTTTCTAATAAAACAACAACAGCTGTTCCTAGATATATGATGCCAATAACAGTTGCCAGAAAACTTTAGATAATGTAGTCATCTGCTTTTAGTATTGCATGAAATGACAAGGAAATTCATTCTGTCAGGACTTAGAGAAAACAACACAATACCTGGCATTTTGCTACCTGTTACCGTAAAACTCTGAGCTCATCAGGCCCTCTCAAAATGCAGGGGAACACAGAAAATCTATAAAAGGCAACAAAAGGATAGTGTGGTGTTTTAATTTCTCAATCTCCACATCACAACACCAAGGGAAAGACAAGAAAGTAGAATCAGATAAAGATAATGAATTGATGGACTCATGTGCCAGCAGATCTTTCTGTCCTTCCATCCTCTGGAATTCCACACTAACGTATGTAACAGACACCATTCATTGAGAAACATGCTTAATTGGGATGTTTCCTAGAAAACCACTATAATCCTGTAACTATATCATGCAGTGACCATGGTAAAATAGGATGCTTCCTCTTAACTATATAAAGCTTACATACAATAAGATGGCATTTCTGCAAGTTAAAACTTTCTCATATTTCTGAAACTAATATAGGCAAAAATAATCTTGGAGTTTTTTTAATTCACAGGCTGATATTAAATCCTTACAGGTCAAGGTTTATCACTGGATCATTGCAAATGGTTATTTAGATAATCTAATTTTATACAACATTTACAAAGTTGACAATTTCAAATGATGAACATTCTTATTTGGTGGGATTTGATGGCTCTTACAGCTGGTAATGAGATACAGCCTTCTTCCCGACTGTAACAGGAGTTTTAATGCATTTTTGCTTAGAGGTGGGTAAATACAAACAAGCAAAACCTCCTGGGATATTCTGAAGACAGATTTCCCTATCATCCTAAAGAACAGGATTTCTGGGGCATATTATGCACTTTTTGTCTTTACTAAGAAAAAAGAAATTGAGTAGGCTAACAGCAGATCAAAAAAAAGAGTACTCCAAAATGTTACAAGATGATGATGAAATTTCTATTGAAGTGAAAGTATCCTTCCCATTGAAACAATAATGCTGAAACATGCTGAAGCTATGTTAAGGGAAAATGGTTATTTCTGATATAGAATCTTCATTGGAACTTAGGAATCTTCCATGCCTCCCCTGGACTGCATCTACATGTCATACTGGCTATTTTATACCCATTCTTGTAACTATGAAGAAGTGCCCAGATGCTGTTTTGCTCCTTGCAAAACTGTTTAAATATAATGGTGTGGGCTCATTGCTCCATACCCTGTCAGTGGGCACCACCGAGAAGGGTCTGGCTTCCTTTTCTTTAGCCCCTTCATAATGGATGTAAAAATACTGCTAAGACCTTCCCAGAGTCTTTCTTCTCTAGGCCAATAAGTGCCAGCTCTGCTTTGCCTGATGCGATGGATGTTCTAATGTGTCAGGAAGCTACATGACTCTTCACTGGACTTGCTCCAGTATGTGCAGAAGTACTGGGGAACAGAGACTTGAACTCAGCACCCCAGATGACTCTTACCAGGGCTGAGGAAAGGGATCACCTCCCTTCACCTGCTGATGATACTCCTCCTAATGAAGCCCAAGATGCTGTTGGCATCTTCTTTGTAGTAGTTCTATTTTGTAATTACATTGAACATTAATGTAGCACCAAAGTTGATTGTTGAAAATGACTGAACTGTTTAGCAGAGCTCTTAGGTGCTGCATCACCTACAGTTTGTGGGACAACTGTGTTTAGTACAGGGTTGTAGAGTCAATTAATGCATAATCCCCAGGCTTCTATTAACTGTATTAACCAAATTTCTGATTGGAGCAGGAAAAAGGTTAAATCTGAGTAGATTTCTGAAGAAGGAAGAATGAAAACAAAGGATAAACTTCCAAATTCTGAATGCTTAGATTGGTAACATTTTCAGTTAGAAGTGTCAAGTGAGAAAACAAGGCTAAAGAACATAAAGCCCAGTCCTCAGGGTCCGTCTTAATGCACATGAGCACATGGCGTGTCTCCCCCACGAAGTGGGATGTGTAGGCACAGCATCCTTCCTGCTCTGGAGTTAGTGCAGCCTCCTCTGGGTGTTTAGCACAAGCAAAAAATAGATTTTACTCGAGGTTTGAGAATTCCAGTGTAGATAAATCTCTGGCATCACCCAGGTAAAAGCTCCTCTCCCTGTTCCCTCCTTCCTGCCCAATGCTCTTCTAGCCAGGCAATTCAATAACTGCAGAAATGGAAGCAAGTCAAGAAACAAACTGATTATTATTATTATCCTTGTTTTCACTTGAAGAAACACTCCAGGTACACCAGCCAACTACATGCCAACATTCAGGAAATGTCACAAATGCTATTTATTTAGAACTTTTTTTTAACAACACCTACTGGAATGCTTCTCAGAACGAGCCTTTTCTTTTGCCATTTATTTATTACTGTTCACTACAATTCTTTAGAATTAATAAAAAAGAAGAATATCACTAGTATGACCTGTTCCACAGGCCAAATAAGCAACAAGAAATAACCTCATGCTAGATAGTGACAATGAAGCAGAGACATATGTTAGCTCTGTTCCCTGAACATAAACAGCACACAGTTTCCCTGACTAATAAATTTAATTTCATTTTAATTAAAACAGAACATTTAGTTACATTTCCTCTGTTTTGTCAAAGAATTAAAGAGATAAATGGCTAGCAGGGGGAAAAACGACATTTTCTTTAGTGCCCAAATTGTACACATAATCGATTACTACCCATCTGTTCACTAAAGGTGTAGGAAACACACATCACATGAAGCCTTATTCCCATTAAAAAAAAAGCCTGCTAAAATACTTCACTTTTGATCCCATATCTCCCAAAATGAAAGAAGTTTTTCACAAAGCAAAATCTCTCCATTCTCTTTTGATATAGCAAGAGATAATCTATTACTATTTTTTCACTCTTTTGATTCTTTCTACCATTAAATCAAACCTAGGGAAGAGTGTCTCCCCCTGAGGAGATGATGGCAATGGTGGCTCCACAGACACTAACCAAGAAGGAACAATTAAATAAGAGTCAAGTGCAAGACAAGACAAAAGACTCCCCTCGCTTTCTCTGGTAGTCAGCTTAACTGCTGAGATTTGATTCATGCATAACGTCCAGGAAGGTACTAGTTTTGGTATGAGAAATACAATAAATGGCTATTCAGCCACTTCCCTTGGTAGTTTATTCCCATGATTAACGGCTCCTGTATGTGATAATCTTAATTTAGTGTTTTCCAGTATCTGTTCAATCTACTAATAAAGAGTCTGATCCTTCCCATCCATCATTCTTTCAGGCTTGATAGAGACATGTAGGTAAACTGGAGAAATGGAAAACAGGACAATGCATCCAGTGGTGGAGCAGAGTGCCTGCCACCA
This sequence comes from Corythornis vintsioides, assembly GCA_025447755.1. Taxonomy (NCBI): domain Eukaryota; kingdom Metazoa; phylum Chordata; class Aves; order Coraciiformes; family Alcedinidae; genus Corythornis; species Corythornis vintsioides. The sequence continues at coordinate 6,523 of JAOEGS010005200.1, forward strand.
CTGGGAACACTACCTGCTAGCTAATAAACCAGCTGCTAACAATTCTCCAGTGACCCAAAATGGCTAAATGTGTCCATCTTCCAAAAAAAGAAAAGAAGATTCACACAATTACAAGTCTGGTCACCTGCTGGGAGGTGCTGGTCAGCCTTGCAATGGAGCCTCACCTCAATCTCTAACCAATTTATAAAGGAGATCATCCTAGAAAACATTTCCAGGCTCATGAAAAGCAATTAGCTGGCTTGGAATAGCAAGTATGGATTTACCAAGAGCAAATCCTTCCTGACCAGCAGAGCAGCGCCAGTATCTCACCTTGACTTTAGCAAGGCTTTCACCACAGTCTCCCTCATAGTCAAAATAATGACTTACGGGTTGGATGGACCACAAGGTAGAGCAGGTTTAACTGGACTGCAAGACTAGGAACCATTTCTCAGGAGTCAACATTGGTGCTGATGCTATTTAGCATCTTTGTCAACGCCACCAACAGTGGGACAGTGTGCAAACTGACAGATGATACTATGTGGGATTTAGTGGATAACACACTTTAGGGAGGCAATGACATTCAGAGGAACTTCAACAAGCTGGGCATGGCTGCTGGAAGATCTGATACACACATGGAGAGGCTGCATCAGATGGATGTGATTTACCTGGAGAAGGGAGAGAAGATGCAGCAAGGATCGAATCACAGCCTGTCAGTACCACAAAGGGAGCAGGGGCAGAGACAGGGCTCTCCTGGGAGGTGCAGAGCAACAGGACAGGACAGTGGTGACAAGGAGCAATGAAGGGAATGCCCATTAGACACAGGGAGGCAACATTTTACAGGGAGACAGGTTGAGCACTGGGATGGGTTGATCAGAGACATCACAGAATGATTTTTAGAAGATCTAAGATTTTCAAACCTCAACTGGCCAAGGTCCTAAGCAATCTAATTTAATTTTGCAGACAAACATGCCTTGAGGGAGGCTTTCAATCTGAATATTTCTTTGAATATGCAAAACTGAGCTCCATATCTTAACAACAGTCCAGTCTTTTCTTCCTCCTTTCCTATATTAAAAATAATACAAATACGCTCCAATTTAGGCACCTGAAATACCTCTCTTGAGAATCACACCCTGAACCAGTCAGGGTCTTATTTCTTGTGTGGTAAGAAGTTCTATTCTGATTTGGCTTTACTGAAGGAAATAGAATCAAATTCTTGTCTCTATAGGATAAGCAATAAGAAAAGGAAAAAAAAAATATCGGAACTTGCATTTATTACTAAAAGGACCAGCCATAGCTGAATGTATGAAGAGAACAGATGTACTCTACAAGTACTGTTGTTACAATATTCACCTTTGAAGTAGCAGAAGAATATAATCTAAGCCTGTAACAATATTTAAAATTACAACTGATAAAGAATTCTGATTGATAAGGAATAATTATGACTAATAAGATACAATGAATCCATTGATTTTAAGAGATTTTTTAAAATATACAATACTTAATAGTAAGCTTTTCAAGTGAATAGTTAGTAGTTTTCATCCAGTCCTTTATCATATGGGTCTACAGATTGCTGATCCTTTCTCATTTTCCTAAATACTGCAATAAAAGTGGAAGTTCATTGCTGTGAACGAAAACTTGGTGTATATTATGCAATATATTTACACATCTAATATTTCACTGCTTGCATTTTAACACCTGCTGTATGTGACCTGTTTTATGTTCAGATGGTTTAAATTAATAATAGTTAATATTAATTTCATTGAATAGTCATTTCACCTTACTTGTATGCTGCATTGTACCACATCTACAATTATTTTTTATCAGTGGTATTTAATGCAATCAGTACATCAACATAACCTAAATGAATTGGCAAAACTTGATCTCCAGCATTGTCCCGTTCTGTCCCAATGCAATATCAGTATTAATAAAGAGACTTTATTAAATTCCAACACATACATTATTAAATTTAAGGTTTTATTTCCATGGCCAAGACCTAAGTCCTTTAATATGCCTTTTAATTAATAATGTATTTTCTAATTTCCTTGCTTGTACTGTAGTGCATTTTTTTTAACCCTATCCACTGTGAAAGATTTGTAAGTATCACCACAGATGGAAGATCACTTTAACTAAGACCACTCTTTAACTAATGTTGCAGTTATTAACATGCTCCTATTATTTTTATGGAAATACAAGTCCAAAGAACCTGTTACAGAATATATGTTGGAAAATATTTAGGGGACAATTAATACTTCTCTGTCTGGAAACAGCAGAAAAAAAATAAATCTCTAAAATCCTCATACTACTAAGGAGAAGGAAGCAGCTCCAGAAGCAAAACTACCACTGCTTGAGAGTATCTGCCTTCCAAGGCTGTCCAGAAAGGAGAAGCCAGAGACTGCGCAAGGTGCAGCACCCAGCTTCACTGGAGTGCTGCTGCAGGCTGCCCAGGAATCAGACACTGCCTGTTCACACCAGCTACCACAGTCCAACCCACAGTAGATACACAGAGGTGAAAGAAGCTTGAAGACCTATAATCCATGTTGGGAGCTTATACTTACAACACAATCATCTGAGACACTGAATTTATTTTCTTTTTTTTTTTTTCCTCCTGGATCACACCTACCTTCTGAAGGTATATTTGCTCCAAAATTTGTTTGTTACCATGTGCAAAACCTCTTAAGAAAGACTTGCTGGGCTAAATCTATTCAATGAGCCCAGCAGCACAGCAGGACAGGGCAACATTCAGCCTTCGGCCATCTGCAGAGGGTGAGCAAGCTCTAGGGACAGCTCTGGAGGTACCCAGAACAAAAGGTGAAGCCCTCTGGCTTTCAGACCCCCAAAGGTCAGCTGCAGAACAGACACCTTGGCTTTAAAATGCTAATAGTACCGATAAGCATTCGTGTCAATGGATAGATTTCCAAGTACTGCAGAAGTCTACAGTAAACTTAAAAAGCCTGGATAGAGCTTTGAGAAGAGTTAGGAAAAGGAATATGACCATTTTTTGGCTAAAAAAATCACATTTCTTTCACTACTGTTCTTTTCCATCACACAAAATCACAGAACCAGTGATATCTAATGCAAGAAATCTGTAGACAAAACCAAACACTACTGTCTGATACAGAGAAGAAAACTAGTTTATTACTAGTTACCATAATGTAAGCATTTAGAGAATCTTAAATGCAACTAGAGCATAGTAGTGACTGCATAGTCATCACACATAGAAACATCTGCAAATTAAAAAAAAAACCCACCCTGAATAGTTTTTTTAAAAATAAAAAATATAAAAAACCAACCCAGTAATACTTGAAAAATAGATTTTGTTCTTAATTATACTCAAGAAAAATGTTAGTTGTATGTTACATGGTTTATCAAAATAGTATCCCCTGTCTTCATTGTTCAGACTATCTATTAAGTTATCTAAAAACTTTATAGAATAGATCAAACTATTTAAAAAAAATAAATGGTGGGGAAAGTATGTTTATAGATGCATCATATGTCAACATTTAGGACTATTAAATTGATGACTCTTGCCAGTCTAGTGTGATTAGTAACTTTTGATTGACTTGTAAAATGGACAGTATTTCATAATGTCAGGGAAATAGCAATAAATAATCAGCAGTTATGGCTGATTATTCTTAGAGACTGAAATCCCTTTAATGCCTCAGAGATACCAACATTTTTTGTGTACACTGAAGAGATAAATCGTATGGCTCTTAGGGAAACCCAAAATATTTATTGAAAGGCTTACCTTAAAATACATAAAATGTCTTTATAACACATTGCAGATCTCAATACATTTTAAGCACTAGATTGTCTTTTCAGCTAGCACATTTTTTGTGAACAGCAACATGTTGAACTAATGTTTTGAGTGAAAGGCTTTAGGGACAGAATGATCAAAATGCTCTTAATTGACAATGTCTAAAAGAAAAAAACCCATACTGGAATGAATACAGAGGATTTTGCTCTTGGCTTGCCTGATAAATTGGGAAATAACTGCCAATATAGAAGGTGAAATATAGAAAAATTTAGTCAGTGTCAAAGAAGTTATCCTCAAAATCTAAGACCCTCTCCCTCATGTTTTACAGCTGCCATCTGAAAGATGCATGGACATCAACATCTACCCTTTTGCTCTGTCTTACAGAGGCAGTCTGCAGATAAACTCTCTGAAATCAGTTTTTCTTCTGATTAAGGAAGAAGGCAAAACACGCTGTAAAAACTCCAATTATTGAATTCTTATTTCTATAGTAACTGTAGTTACTATAGAACCTTTCCTTCTCTCATCCTTGGTGCAATTCTTTGGTTTCTCAGAGCAGCAGAGGATCTTTGATACACCTTGTACTCCACTGTTTAATAGACAATGTTGAGCTCCAATCTCCAATTGTTTAATAGAGCACATGGTCATGCTTTTATCACTTTTTAGAGGGTTTTGTTTTGGCAATAAAACAGATTTCTTTCCATTCTGCTCATTTCACAACCATTGTGCACCAGAAAAATGCTTTTGGTTTAGTTTTAGTTTCTGTGACCATAACACCATATTACTGCCTGATTCTGTGAAGTTTCATATATATTGCCTAATTTTTCTGCAGTGAGAAGCTTCCATGATTACAGGGGGTGAAATTGTGTCTCCATGGATTTGCAGGATTTAAAAAACTGTTACTGCTGATTTGCTTGTAATGGAAATACTTTTAGAACATATATACAGGTTAGATGTCACCAATGTTATCACATCTTTCAACTTCCAAAACCTCACCACTATATCCTAATTCATTAAAATGCTGGTTTCATTTTTAGTACTGATTACTTGTGACAAAAAATAAAACTTTTGGTTGGAATATGCATATTTCCTACAATGCTAAGAGAGAGTAATTAATACACTCCCCAGTAGCAATCTGGAGATCATTTAGCAGTGAACACTAGAGACATAATAAAATAATTTCTGTTAAATGTTTTTTGAGCTCAAGATCAAGTCCTGTAAGGTATTCTATTGAGAAGCCCCACAGCACATGCAATTCTCCATTCAGTTCAGAAGCTACAGTAAGCAAGAGTTCACCAACTCTTTACTTCACAACCAAGATTTAAGTCATCGGCTTTGAACTGTGTCAACATGATTAATTACATACAAACTCATTAGTGGGACTTCTTAAAAATACAAAAATAAATGGAATGAGAATTGGGAATTAAATTCTGCCACTGTTAACAAATTCCACTACAGTTTCCACATAGCATTTGCAAATTTACCTTACAGTCAATGACTATCTAGCAGTTGGACCACTACAGAAAGATGGCAATTTGTTAGCAGATTAGACAGACAAAACAACACTTAAAACTTCAGCATACAACGTGCTGTGGAGATGTATTTGCTTTGTGTGAAACGTTCTGCATGTTCTAGCAGTAAACAAATATCAGTCAATGTAGCTCTGCAAGGAGATATACGTATTTATATATATACTAGACTGCTGAATCAAGAAGACAACTGGGGACCACACCATGCTAAGAAGAAGATATTTAGATATACTCACACAAGTATCCACTGGAAGAACTTTAAGGTAACTTGTCTGCATCTCCATCAAAACAACTTATGCAATATAAAATATTTAGGTTTTTTTCCATCCTAAAATTTTAGCTCAAACCACATACTACATTCTCTGGTTTTCTTTCATGTAACCAAATTAACCCCCTGAAATTTCTCTGTTCATCAAGTCCCTCAGACTTTGATTATCAGTAATATTATCAAAAAACCCTGTGCCTGTTGGGAAAACCAGAGATGTAAATCTCTCCATCTCTCACAATCTGCTTTTCTTTTTGTTTTATTCCTGCCTCATTTCTAGGGTTGAAAAAGAGATCCTGTGATATGTTTGTATTTTATTCCCTTGAAAAACTCTCACATTCAATTCCCTAGCCTTTCATATAATGACTTCTTTTGGACAGAAATAGGAAAACGTTGTTTTAAGCCTTTTTGTCTGCCACTAGCTATTTCAGTGGAGTATTGTACTTCATATGATCTTACCATTAGAATTTCATCTCCATCTGAAATTCATCTATCAGTTTTGATGATTTTAATAGGTGTTAAATAAACTTAGGTTCAGAGTTTTCAGTTCTTATTTTTATTCATACTATATCCTTTTTGCCTATTTTCAGCATCACTTTAAAGTGATTTGACTTTTTTTTTCTATCTATTTTTCATGTTCTCTTTTTTTACATTTTCCCCTTTGTTGTCAGCATGGGAAATGTAAATTTCAAAATATTTACTGTTTCTGGCTGTGGCCATTTCTTTTGTTTGCTCTCACATTTTTAAATTCACATAATTTCTTACAACACATTTGCATTGCTGGTACATTTTTTACTCCTATTTTCCTTCCTAAGACTGCTACATTATCTTATTCCTTGGAGATAGAGAAAAGACCTTTTTTGCTATAAGAGCTGTCTTGGAATAAAATTTATGTTTTGAGCTTCTTACATATGTTCCTCCTTTCAAAGGAATGGGTAGATTAAAAAGTTAAAAGAAAATGGTTCTGTCCCTTTTCTCTCTTTGTAATTTTGGTTTCAGACAATTTCTTAATACCAAGATTCTTTAAAGTTGCTGAAGAGGGGAAGAATGTGATTGACAGTTTTATTCCTTAAACACAATGGGACTTTCTAGTGCCACAGTAGAGGAGATTCACTGTGGTCTGTGAAGAGCTTTCTTGAGAACTTGTGGGGATCATAAAGTGAACTACGACTTTCATTACATTGCACTTCAAATGCAAGATGTATTTCTTCAGCCATATCTTCTCTAATATAAACATAAACTTAAATTTACTTGTGCATTTCTACACAAAGTACTACATCACACACACTTGCAAGATAATGAGTGACAGAAAGACTGCTGTTCTTGGCATTTGTGCAGGATAATGCAAACATAAACCCCTGTGAAATTGGTTTAGGGCTACTGGTCTTCAGAAAACACTCTGACCCTTTCCCTACCAGAAAGGCACAGTAACATTTGTAAGGAAAATAATTGACTGGTGAGGCAGAAAAGATCGATATAGATAGGGTTTTTTTTTAACAGGAAAGGAAGAAAAAAAATCTTATGGTCATCCAAGAAGACAGATTAAGTCATCTGAATAATTTCCTAAGAACCCCAGACAAAGATCCCAGCCCCCTCACAGCTGTATTGTTTACACTGCAAGTGAGCCTAACTGACCACTCAGGACTGAGCATCTGTTGCCCACTTTACAGATATAACAAAAGGGATAAAAAAGGTTCACAATATAACCAAGTATTCCAATTTAAATGGAATAACTAGGGAGTGTGATACCATGGCTTACCCTGATCTTCAGATGAAAGCATGGTTCAGATCATTTGAGGTACTTATTACCTCTTATCTCTGGAGTATAATACTGAAGCTCATTGCTTGAAATAAATTAGATTTATATATTTCTTTCAATTCTTTAACACACAATTATATATATTAAAACAAAAGAACAAGAAAAAAACAGAAAAGCAAAAGAAAAGTCATCTGCAAGAAATTTCTTTATCAAGATGAGTGTTAATTGACAATTAGTTATAGACAATAGGAGCTCAAAGAACTAAATGATACAAAGATCAATAGGATGATACAGTTGTATTCTTATAAGCAGATCTCCTTTTCCATGTTTCAAAAGCACTGGAGCCCAGGAGTATCTTATCAATGTATGTAAATACCTAAAGGAAAGATGCAAAGAGGACTAAACAGGCTCTTTTCAGTGGTGCCCAGTGAAAGGACCAGAGGCAATGGGCACAAACTAAAACACAGGAAGGTCCCTCTGAAAATCAGGAAAATATATTGCTGCTGTGAGGGTGGCAAAGCACTGGCACAGGTTGCCCAGAAAGGTGGTGGAGCCTCTATCCTTGTAGGTACTCAAAAGGATATGATCTTGAGCAACTGGCTCTAGGTTGCCCTGATTGGGCTGTGGAGTTGCACCAGATGACCTCCAAAAGTCCCTGCCACTGCCTTTTTCATACTTTCTTTACCCAATGTTATTAATTGGAAATATTTTAATTATAGATCTATGGTTACTACACTATGACAGAACAAGAAAAATAAGCAAACAATAAACTTATGACATAGGATGGAAGGTTAAAAAGGGACTCATAAGATCTCCAATTGCAAACATTCCCTCTTATCCTGCTCCTGAACAATTCACAGGGTGTGAGTTTTTACAGCACTGTTGTTTTAGGAAAGCTCCCTGTCTTCTAACAGATGGTTAAAATACTTAAGCAAGATAAAATCTCCAGTGGAGAAATTGCAGAGAGGCAAAATGAGCAGAGAGATTTTGGGCACTAGAGATGTCAACCATACTCCCTGGTTTTGTGCTGCTGCTGTAATAACTGTAAGTGGAAAAGCTGAAACTCCCAGGCTAAAGATAGCAAACAAAAGCACAATAGGAAAGGTAAACAAATTATAACCAGAGCAAACAGAATATGAAATGCACATTGAATTGTATACTCTGAGCATGCTCTGGCTGCTTTCTACATCTGCATTGTCACAATGCAGTAAGAACCATTAAAACTCCCAATCTGACCTGCAGTGAACCACAGGGCAGTGGCCAGAACATGAAGAATTTTCTATACAAATCTACATGTATTTCTATACAGTTTTTCTGCAGTATCCAGTCTTCAGTCAATTAAATTATGTTTAAAGGTAAGATAAGCAGTAATTTTTAAATTACAATTAAGTTCCACATAATAAAGATTATATGTGCCAAATCTGGAAGAAATTAAGTATGAAAATATTTACTATAGCTACAAAAAGTGGATGTATCTGAATAATCCATCAGGGTTTCTCTTCTCCATATTCAACTCCTATAGGCCTATTTCTTTATGCAAAATATAAGCCAATCAAATCCAAATGGTGATATATGGCAGACATCTCCAGAAGAGTGCTGGCTTGTATGTTCCCAAGTACAGGCTCAGTAGTTAGAGAAAATAAAACTTAAAAATAAAGTATCTACATACTGTATGTATTTTAGCCACATATAAAAATATATAAAATATTAATGTATTTTAGCCACAGTTCTATGTCATTCCAACACTTCTTAAGGCACATTAATCAATTTCTGTAATTTATTTTCCTTATAATCACTTGTATTTTACTTTCAGATTTCTTAAATTTCTGATTTACTGTCTCTTGCAAGAATAAATACTTTCAAGCACATTTGGTTGTATTCCGTTTATTCCATATGGTGAGATTTACACCATCAGTTGAGGTAATAGTGTGGGTTTCTAATAACAGCTCTTCAGTGGCTTGTGAGATTTCTTTTGGTAGATTCAACTTTGATTTTTATGAACTGAAATGTCTTTACCTTTCATAACCCTTCTGTGCCAACGATGTGTTTATTTATTTATTTATGTTGGGGACAGAAACACAGCTATACCAGATGACTTTTTAGGGCCCTTTTTCATTGTACCAATTTAGTGGCTGAATGTTTATTATTATTATTAATGTGGAAAAGCAATAGAGGGCAGGCTAATTACCTCTCAGCACACATAAGGATGGTTGTTATATATTGCTAAGTACCAGATGGTATCTGGCTTTTATGTTTGTAGACAAGTGAGAAGTTATTAGCAGCCCTAGCTCTCTAGACAGCACAAGGGCTGTCTATCACTGCAGTGTCTGCCTTCATACAAACAATGACACCAGGATGCAAATTTTCCCATTTAAGTGGAAAAGAGAAAAGATGTAATGGAATCTCCATAACGCCTACAGAGTACTTTGAACTTTCTGAGCAAAGCAGGAAGGGACATCCTGCAAGATGGTAGTATTAAGGTTAAAAAAAAAAAAAAATCTATTTTTTAAATTAAGTTCTTGGTAAAGTAACACAGTCTTTCCAATGCTGCCATTCCCCATTATAAAACAAGGCTGCTAATACTTTCTACTTTTTTCTGAAAAGTGCCAAAGATAAACACATTATAAAATATCATAACACTGCACACATAAAACCAACAGGCCTCCATTATATCTCAGATGTAAATCTGTACCCTACATACCTACTTTCCTCCCTAACTTTCCTCATGTAAGTTTGCTCCTTCTCTTCCCCTGTCAAATTCCTGTTCATTCTCTCTTCTGCAATCTATATTCTGCTATGCTTGGAAAAAGTATGAAGCAGTGAGGAAAAACTCTAACATAATCTCAATGCAAAAACTGGTGCTGATACCAACAATAAACACATGGGAGTCTGGAAAAAGACCCGAGTGTGCTGGTTTTAATTATACTGCTCTGGATTGATTCAGATTGTGTTAAAAAAAAATGCTAAAGAATGCAGCATGGCATCTTTGATTTTCATCAGTTAGTTCCTGTCATGACAGGGTTTGTCTGAAAAGGATTTTGATAGCACATTACAATTGCTATTCCCACTTTCCTCTGATTTTTCTAATTTCTGAAGCTAATTTCTGAAGAAGATACTCCCTTGGAAACAATCAAACACAATGTGCAGACAAAGTAAATATAATTTTAGAAATCAATCCAAACAGAAGAATTACCATCTTTCACACATTCATTTCATCAACAAACAATGCATTAGCTAATGCTCATACTACTTTCAGGCACCGAAACTGTAAAAATGCCTATGTTGTGGCTACTTACTGCACTGGTGAAGACGACAAAACTCAAAGAAAAGACCAAAGATTATCAAAGTACTGAAGCTCAGCTAAAAAGCACTGGTTTAAAATTACAGGAAACAATAAAGCATATAAACCAAATTATCCAGAGGTCCAGAGGAACATAAGAAAATTTCACATACTGAAGAAATCAGTGGGCAGACCTTTCAGTCCCCTGTTCCCAAATACAGAGTTCACATTGCATAGTTCCTGCTATGTTGTCAGGGCTTAGTGAAAGGAGTTGCATTCAGCTCCAGAATGCATACCTTGAAAGGAGGATAAAATTCTGGTGCCATGACTTGAGTACGTACATTTTTCACTGCTCATCTCTGACCAGTCCAGTTATAAGTTCTAGAGTAAACCATGAAGAACAGAATTGCTTCCTACAGCTTCTTAATGTCCTAAAGTTTAGGAATTTTAAGAGGTGAGCAAATGAGAGCGATTATAGAAGCAGGAGGATGCCAAGGAATTGCAGCCAAAAGCAGAGCATTATTTAAATTTATGTTATTCTGACACAAACTGCAGTTGAGGTGGAATTCCATTCCTGGCTGTCATGGCAAAACTGATTAACTACAATTAGATATTTATGTAAATATCTCAATTTGCAGAGGTGCCAAATACCCGCTGACACTGTACACATCTGTCTTGGTATGAACATGATCTCTACTTCCACGAGGTATGTCTCTGCAGCCCTCTCTGTACCTGCCCTTGAACACGCCTCCTCCAGCCAGTGGAGCCCTGTCTGTGCTGTTGGGTATGTAGGGAAAACGAACACACAGGAGCACTGGAAGGTGAAGCATATGCCAAAAGGTCAAAAACAAAACCTAAGGAAAGCCTGTTCTAGCAATCCCTAGGCTAGCTCACTAGCTGCCAGCTGTCTGATTTCTAGCAGAGACTGCTCAGAACCTCCCAAGATAGGCAGTTGAAGAAATGCTGGCTTAGAATTTAAAGTTTTCTTTAAGTATAACCAGCCTCAAGTACTAACTTTCTGTCCTCAGAGTATCAACAGTGCCAGGCTCCTGCTAAAGAACAGAGTTCTGCAGGCAGATGTTTTTCCCCTCCTGGAGGAAAGCTGGGCTTTACTGTTCCTCGGGTACTATCCAGAATCAATTCAACCTTAAGCTTCTCTTACTCTCTCTGACTGATAACTTTTGATTTTTATCTGAGTGAAAAACAAAACAACAACAAAACCATCAAAAATCAAACAAAATGTGGTTGATAGCTGTGCAGATTAATTCCTGTCACTAAATTAGGAAGTGGCTTTCAATCCTTATAAATTTATTGTGTAAAAGTATCAGGCCACCTATCGAAGTTGCTATGTGCAGATGCAGTAAATAAAATAGCAATGCACATTGACCTGTGCCACCCAGTAATGTAAAATGTTGAGCAAAAAGTTCTCCCCTTCACATGGCAAAAAAAGCAGCCCCTGTGCTTTGAGAGAGTTATGGTACAGCGTAGAAGACCACATGTGACAGCTGGGATCTGGAGGAGACCACTGAGCTGTGTTGGGAATAAATGGGCTGCTAATGGTCAGCTCAGAGGTAGAAGGTGAAGGCTATGGAATTGCTGTAGTTCCTTCCTAAATTATCTTGTCTGGTAAATGTCCAAAAAACAAAACCTCACACATGAGGAAATTAACTTCTAGGAGAGCTGAAACTTGTGACAAATACCAGAGAAGACCACTTTAGGGTTTTTTTCAAGTAAACATCAAATACATTTTAAGATGCAAACTGTCTGAATCAAACTAGAAGCAACAATCTTTTTCTTCCTGGGTGACCAAGTCACTGTCATTGTTAAGAGAATTAAATGTATAATTTATTATATGGTCTCTCTGAGCCCTGAAATCTGTGAGAATGTAAACAGGTTCAGTTTGCCATTATGAGTTTGGAAGGTGGTTACCAAGGTCAATTTTCATTTAAATTTTTTTTTTTTTTTTACCTTCACCACTGTCCACAGGATCATTTTTACAGCCATCATTTAGCTGCTCTTTTATAAGGAAAACTGAAGCCTGTCCAATATTCTCAGAACCCAAAATCCAGGGTTTGAAAGTCCTACCTCAGAAGTGCTCAAGGAAAGAGTTCCCAAAACATTTTTTGGGCATCACAGAATCACAGAATGTTACGGGTTGGAAGGGACCTAGAAGATCATCTAGTCCAACTCCCCTGCCTGAGCAGGATCACCTAGACCAAGTCACACAGGAACAGATCCATCATGTACTGATTGCCTCATTGAAGGCTACATATTAAGTCTGACATTCAGAATTTATCCCAAATTCTTACTCTATCCAATTCTCATAGAAAAATAGTCCTTATCTGCCAAGAAGAGTTGCCTTGCAAAGAAGGCAACTCTAATGGAACAAGCAATAGGTTTCACACTACTGACACTGACAGCAGTAACAGTCAAGTAAATGTAAAGATAATCCAATGTTCCCAGTCACAAATCGCCTGACAGAAGATAAATACAAATTTATCTCTTACAGGAGACAAACACAGCCCTCATTGTTGACAAGAAAATTAAGAGAAATTATTATTACTGTTTTAATTTATCTGAGATCACTTTGGCCTTGCTCTTCTGTAGGTAGACTCTTGCTTGCCTTGCTGAAAGCATCTGCTTTCCCAGAGAGGAGTGGCTCCAGAGCTGGTGTGCTGAGGTCAGCAGCCAGCAGGTAAAGAAAGAAGGGAAACTAAATCAATACATTCCCTGGTCTACCTTCAAGGGACACCCAGGAGGGCTGGCATTGCCTTCCCTTGCTGAATTCCCAGCCTCTCTGCTGTTTGCCTTTTGACACCTTACCTCTCAGAAGGCAAAATGATGAGCTCAGATCACTGATCTGTTTCCTAATGCCTCCATGTAGGCAATAGATTTAATAAAGATGGTGAAAATAGGTACCTGGTTTGAACTTCACTCATGAAAGCTCTAGCTTTAAAGGATATGGACACATCCATACACCATTCTTTCTGAAGAATAAAAGAATTCCATTCACATTTCAACACAGACCTATTTCATATAAGAAAAAAATGTATGTGAAGAGGAAACTCAAAGGCAGGCTTAACATTGGGTGTAAAGCTGACTGATCAGAAAGCTCAGTTTTCCTTAGCACTTTCTAAAGAAGACTTAAAGGTTTAAAGAAACCCAGAGCAGAGGAAGGAGGACCAAGGGCTGAGGAAACTGCCTCCAGGTGCTCTTTCTTTCTTCAGGCTTGTGGAAGTCCTTCTTCCACTGCCTGGCAACACTCCTAACTCTGCTCAATGGGACAGAGTCAGCCCTGCAGACTGGCAGAACTAGTGTGGAGGGTTCTGCTGCCTACAACATCCACACACTCTTCTAAAGCTCTGAATATGCAAACTCCTCTTTCCCAGATGGAGAAGTGTATCTTCAGTGTGAATGGTTCTTATGGCTGGAGCCATGTTAATTTGCTCTGCTCTTGAGAGCAGCCACATATTCTGCTCCCTTACAAGAAGCCTACCTTTCATGGTTTGGCTTTCCTAGGATGAAAAAAATAAAAGTTGATATTTTTTACTGTGTTATAATATTCAGAAAAGCTCTGCAAGAATTATTAATGATTAAAGAGGAGGTGAAAGAATTCCTTTTTTTTTCTCACAGAGATGCAAAGACACATAAATTATATTGGATTTGCAGTGTATTTTAAGGTAAAAAAAAATATAACTGCAAGTTCATGTTTACCCACTGACAGCCCAAGGCAGCATTAGAAATGTGTCAGTCAAGCAGAATAATGACAATGTTCTTATTATGCCTCAAATAAAACTAAACTAACTTCTGTAACCACCATACAACTCTCTTCTCCACTGCTACCTCCATCTACATTCTGTGACATTAACTGGCATTCTTCTTTGGTAGGAAAACAGCATTGTGGGATTTATCTTTCTGTTGTTAAAAAGAGAAATATACATGATTTTAAAAGGGAATTTAGATAAAAAACCAAACAAACAAAAACTAAACCAAAACATAAACCTTCACACCTGAACATGAAAGCATCTTCGTTTTATCACAGTTTGTCAGTTATATAGAAAGAGAAAACCAGTATTACCAGGTTATGTTCAGTTGGCTAACTTGTAATCTAATATTTTTTTGCCCAAATTTTTCCAAATCCAATCTCAACAAGAGCCAGAGAGATGCTTCCTTTTTTACTTCCTGATAAAATTTCACATCATTAGGCAAACATTTCTTTACCAGTATTTTCACATGTATGCTCTAGAGGCAGGAAAATTCTGTTACAGTGTTTAATCAGAATCAGAGCTGAAAAGGGTAGAATACCCAAAAGTATGACTACTTTTAGAGCTGAAAGCTACTAAAATCCATGACATTTGCTTACAGACACTGTCACCTTTAATGAAGCTTAGCTTACTCTGCATTTCTTTGTGAGAAAACTGGCTGCAGCAGGAATCTGCATCCCACTTCTGCTCATTCCTGCCATTCCATTATTCTTCCTTCTACCTCCTTTGCCTCTGAGTGTAGTCTAGGTTTCTAAAACACTAAGCCCATCATAATGTTTTTCAAATAAGTTGAACAATCTTTTGGCATTTAGTGGAACTATAATGCTCTTCTGAAAATGCTATTATAGAAATTTAAATTATCCATTACTACTAAGAGCTTCTTCCTGAAATCAAATAATTTTACAGGAATTTTTCAGTTTGAAAAAGGAATTTGCTTTATTAGCAGTCTACTACTGAGACAAATGAGATTATCAAGGTGAAAATGAACCCTGTGTACCAGTTTAATCAAGCAAATCATGCCTGCTGACTTTGCTCTTCAGAGCAGAACATGGCTGTCTTGCCACTACCTGCTCTGATAGAAGTTTCATCAAATTATTTGGTAAAGAACAGAATAATTCAGCTACATTTACTGATTCTGTGGTAATTCCAGATATGGGAATATGAACACTCTCAGTCCATCTACTGCTACATGCTGGGCACGTGCCTTCCCTCTGCTCTTCAGATACACAGTCTTGCATTGCCCATTGTAAAAGCCAAATTCTTGTGATGCTTCCAGTCACTTGCTTGTGTAATTCCCACATCTAGCTTAGTGCTGTTGGAACTACTGAGGAAAAGAAACTCCACTGCACTTGTCTTTGACTACAACTCTTTATTTTTTTTGAATTATTTTGAGCAATTTCTCAGTAGAAAGATTTTGTTACTGCAGGCTCCCTGCCCATCCACAGGATTACTTCCACCCTCCACTTACACAGCATTGCTGAGGCCACTGTAATTCTTTCCTTGTAAAAGCCAATTTCTCCTAGTTCAAATAACAGAAACAAAAAAAAAACCAAACACCTCAGAGAAGCCCTACACAAACCATAGGTATCAGTGGCTCCTGCACATGTTTGATGAAATGTCAGAAGAAAGATCTTTCTTCTGCCAGATGGAACATTCTTTTACGTATTAGGACAAACTAATAATGCTCCTCCCTCTAAACTCTACCTCATTCTTCCTATTATCTTCTAGTTTATTCAGAATATTAACAACAGTCCTCTTGGGAATATTTTCCATGGGGGGATAGATCAAAGAGCACATGCTTATGACTCTGAAGATACTTACAGCAGGCAACAAGATTGGTTGCAAGCAGCAACCTGTATTCTGAAAGTTTGGAGAATTTCACACAGCCTTTAAAAATACCTGTCAGTCAGCATAATTGCCCAGATAGCACATCTTACAGCTCATGTTGTTATTACATTGCAAAACTCCATTATTAACAGTTTACAAAGACAATAAAATTTAGCATTAATCATGGCAGACGTGTAGAAAATGAAATTTTAAATCTCAAGAATGATCATAAGAAGCCTGCTCAAGAAGCCATCCAAACAAGGAATAGTGATTTACCACACAATCTGTATGATGAATAAAATAATAATTGGCCAATTCAATTGTCAAAGAGCAGAAACACCCAACAAATTAGCCATCAGCAATTGGAAGTAAAGGAATTATTAAGGAAAAGGTAGTTTCAACCACAAATGAGCCCCTAAACCTCATGTGGCATTACCATTAGAAGTACACTGACAACCTGAAAAATCGTATTAAATAAACACAAAGAAGTTGGCATATTAAATGATAGAAACAACAAAGCAACTGAATCACCATTCAATGGACCCATTTAGCTGGTTTAATCATATCTAAATAAATTCATGAAAATTTGACCATCAGTCACCATTTATATTAAGACTCAGAATTATAAGAAACAACCAAAAAAAATCAAACAATTATGTATGTCAAAACATACATATTTTGCATATATTTTGCAAAGCTTCTATTTTTAAACTATAGAGCAGTATCTTCTACATACTATTAATTCCATAGTGGCTTAAGAAGATATTACACAGTTTTTCTTTACATTTATCTCCCTAGTGTGTTTATTTAATTAAAGAAAAACATTTTTTATGCTTAAAAGCTGGATAGTTCAAATTAAAAAAAAAATTATTTAAAAATCATTGTATACCCTTTGAGATACAACAAATTTCCTGTATCAAGTAAGGCCATAATACTGGCATGAATTTTAATAGAAATTGATTGAATAAACAGCAGCATTCTGAATTCTGGATGCAGAGCCACAGCTGCAAAATTAAGCACTGGATGTGAAATATGCTTTTGAATTTCCACATATTAAACCTAAGGAATGCTCTTCAGAGATACAGGAATGGCGAAGCTGTGCCTTGTGAAATCCGAAGTTCAGGTAAGAGTTGAGCTGGGTCAATTGCCCAAAGCTCTAAGGCATCCCCACAGTCTATCCATTTTCATCTCAGAAAACTAAATGCCTGGTACCAGTGTAAGAAAATATTGAAATAAATACCAAGCAGTAATTTTGTAATTGAGGTAAAATATACTGATCATGTGTCTAAGCTGTCATTTAACAGCTTAATATAGATTCTCAGGATTTAGAAAAGTCTTTTCCTGGGAGTCCATAATCAAATCTAGGATTTTTTTTTTTTTTTCCTGGCAAGGAAACTCTTACCTCTGGGCTATTTCTGCTGCTCTTGGGCAGTTCCTTGCTATCCAGTTTTCTCTTTGTTCTTGCATAACATCCAATAGATTATATCTGAACCATGGTGAACTAGTTTGTGGATATAATCCAGAAAAAAAAACCCAAACCAAACAACAAACTAACAACCAAAAACAAACTGGAAAGTGATAGGTTTTAATTTCTTCTCAGTTGCTTTTTAAATCATTCCAATGTGGTGCCAGAGTAATACTAATGTCAGCAATGAGGAAAGAAATGCAAGAATGAATGTGAGGAAAGGAGAATAATAAACCTGTCTTTTCCAGCAGCAGCCCACATTTTACTCTCAGTTGTACTGCAGAAGTATACCAAAAAATGGTCAAGTACCAAGACATACAGAAAGAGCAAGTGTTAAGAACTTTCTCATGTTAATTATTATGTTTTTGCCGTATTTTATCATGTATCTCTTATTTTTTAGCACTTGGCTGCAGCACCTTTGTATTAGTAATTTAATTTTAGTTTTACAAACCATCACAGTATTAAGAACATAAAATTATTTGTACTATTGTTTAATTACTTCATGCTAAGTAAATTTTAAATGCTGTGATTACTGAGGCACAACTATAACCAGCTTAAAGAAGGTATGATACTAAGGGTTTTTATATAAAGTTTGACATGCCAATCCTTCATTTTCCCTATTAATTGGTTGATACAACATATAAAGAAGAAAAAAAGTAGTAATAAGAAAGATGAAGCAGCTGCCTTGTGAGGACAAGCAGTCCAGAACTCTTCAGCTTGCAGGTACTCAAGAAGGACACAACCAGTTTACCAATACACAGAATAATCACGGTTGGAAAGAACCTCCCGGGTCACCTCCCAGGTATCTTCTCCTACTGTCACTGGAGAGCAGTGGTATGGGCACTCTGGAACTTCCACCTGAAGAGGAGACTGAGGGGGGACCTCATCAATGTCTATCAATATGTTAAGGGTGAGTGCAGAGAGGATGGAGCCAGAC
>JAOEGS010005201.1:22163-45613 GCA_025447755.1 Corythornis vintsioides
CCTGCTGTGGCAGGGGGGTTGGACTAGATGATCTTCTAGGTCCCTTCCAACCCCTAATATCTATGAATCTATGAACTGCTACTCAGTGATGCTCATATTTAGGAAATGGATACAAATTTCCTGGGAAGAATATAATGAAAAAAAAAAAAAAAAAAAGTCCTTGATTTCACTGGACAAAAACTTACTGTGGCAAGTTAAAGCATAAAATAGCACCACACTTCCTCTTAAAACTGCTGGTGGCCCATGAGCAACAACATTGACCGAAACCTTTGATATAGTAAACTGGACAGACAAAAATTCCTAGAAGTTTCACCAAGATCATCTTCTTGGTTTTGTAGTGAAATTCATAATTTGTACATTGCACTCAGCCTATCAATCCTTCTCTAAGGCTTTACATTGTTAAAAATTTCTTCCAAATGTTTTTTTTCTTTTCCCTGGTTTGCCTTACTTCTACCAACCCTTCAAAGGATTTCCAGTTCACACAGGACCCATGGGATTTCCAGCAGATCAGGCAATCCCCACCACCCAGTAGGTTGGATGAGTGGGGTCAGGCAGTAATGCCACATGTATTCTTCCACCTAGTGTGCTTTATGATCATCCCTTCTCTTCCAGATTAAGCTCCGTCTGAAGCTTCCTCCTTACTCTCAGGTCTTTCTTTCCAAGGGAACCAGAACCCAAAGGAAGGAGTGTCCAGACATTCCCATCTCCATATGCAGCTAAAATGCCACCAACGCACACACATGAGAACAAAATTGTAGTTATCTCCCATGGTTTACACATAGTTTTGTGGTCTGTTATTCTTATTATCATTCCTAGATTACAAACCTCTGTACTCTTCCACTCCTTCATCTCCCCACTACACACACACACACACACACACACACGCAGCATCACTGAGCTTTTTCACATTTTGAAGGTGCAAATTCTCTCATTATGGTCTATCTAATTTTCTTTGATTGCTGCTCACAACCTGATCTCTGCTCTCAGGTGAAGGTCCAGCTGGAAAAAATAAGCTTTCTCTTCAGGTCCATCCTGTTTTTAATCTGCTGCTGTTGCACTAAATTCCCTGCGGGGGTTTTCTTACTTCCTATTGCTTTCCCTCTTCTGCTATAAACCTCACAAATATTAATCTCTTCTGGTCCTGATTTTCCCTTGCCTCCCATCTTTTATTTGTCTAAAATGCCTGCCAGAACTTTTCACACTTCATCATGTCTCCAGCAATATTGGCTCTGGGCCAATGCCAGAGACTGCAACTTGACAAAATATATTGCAAGGTGGCTTTCCTTCCACACTGTCTGCAGCTGTCATCTTCTCTCAGGGCCTGCTACTACAAATTAGCCAGAGCTGGCAGGAGACCATAAGATTTTACCTCCCAAAAGTTAGATTGGGAACAGAATTGCTAGGGAATTTTCCTTTTGGCTCCTTGCATGTGGGATAAGGAGCCAGGGCACAATGCCATTGCTTTATCATAGATTCATAGAATGTATTGGGTTGGAAGGGACCTCCAAAGGTCATCTAGTCCAAACCCCTTGCAATAAGCAGGGACATGTCTAACTAGGTCAGGTCACTCATAGCTTTGTCAAGCCTGGTCTTGAATGTCTCCAAGGATGGTGTCTCTACCACCTATCTGGACAACCCATTCCAGTGATCAATCACCCTCATACTAAAGAACTTTTTCCTAATAGCTAACCTAAATCTACCCTTTTCTAGATTAAACCATTACCCCTTGTCCTATTACTACAAACCCTTGTGAATATACTCTCCCTTGCTTTCTTATAGGACCTTGTAATTGATCAAACTGGATTAGTGAGAGAATGAATAAAATGACATTTTTTTTCTGTTAATTAAATGCTTATTTATTTAATTTAAAATTCTGATTTGAATATAGGGAATATGCGAGAGAAGGCAAAACCCACTCAGCTAAAACCAGTTTTGTTTAGAGCTTAGCAGGAGAGATCTTGCATAAAAATCTCTCATGAAATTTCCCACTAGCATGAGGAAGGTGAGATGTACTGGTTGCTGTAGAGAAGATCTGCCAACTGAAGTCTTTCAGGGTGTTTGCCCTACAGCCCTGTTTTTTTATACTTTGAATCTTAGAAATCCACAGATAATAGTGATAGTGAAATAAAGTGTCAGAGGTGTATAATTCAAGCTAATGACATATCAGAGAGCTAGTAAATGAGCACAGGAAGTCTCTGAAACAAAGAAAAATATACTTGTTCTGTGATAGTATCAGGCATCTTCCAAAATGAAATCTCAGTGTATGAGATTGACATGAGATGAGTGTCATCTGGCAGGGTTGATTTAGTGGTATTTGGAAAAGGGATGAACAATCACTGAGAGAAGAATTAATTGGTTATCAGAATGTTAACAAAGGCCCTTGGAAGTCTTCT
Source organism: Corythornis vintsioides (assembly GCA_025447755.1). Lineage (NCBI taxonomy): Eukaryota > Metazoa > Chordata > Aves > Coraciiformes > Alcedinidae > Corythornis > Corythornis vintsioides. Next base: position 24,557 of record JAOEGS010005201.1, read on the forward strand.
GGACCTCTTAAAGCTCATACCATCAGTCACATCTTATTTTAAATCAGGTCTCCCATTTGTTCTATGCTTTATCAGAATATTTTTCTTTTATATTGTCATTATACTGGTATTTAATTATGATTATTCCATTTTCCTTAATCTTAGTTCAAGCATTCTGATGATAAACCACATAGCAAATTATACTTATAGGTAGTATACTTAAAATGCATCTTTGTTGACTTCAGAAGTGTTTGGCTGATTTATGCCAGCTGTTTGTCTAGACGGATTATCTTTATTTATACCCAATGGGAATAGGAAGACATCTTTCCTTGGACTGTTTCAATAACCTGAGCCAAAGGGAATCACTGATCCTGGACTTACCCAGCATCTCCAATTCTGATCTTTTGTGTGACTGTCAGGAAGCTTTCACTTCCCTGAAGTGTTAATTCCTTTCCCGTACTTGGGGTTTTATGAAAGACTTCTGTAGGAGTGTCCTTAAATTGGTGTGTAATCTTCTACTGCCTACAATAATGGTAGCTTCAACTACCTTACCCACTACTGTAATACAAATAAATAACATCAATGCCTGTTTGCAATGCAACATTGGCAATCTCAAAAGTAAATTTTTCCCAGGATGCTTTTCCAGATAATGTATACCTATATTTTTTGAAGAAAGTTAAGCATGTCTTTGTGGGACAATTACCTACCTCCAGACAGCACACATACCTGTACCAGTAGAATACCAGTTAAGAAAATTACAAAAATAATCTAAAAGGTAAATGCATTTAAATTTACCGGTTGAAAGATATGAACGTTCTTGTTGGCATGAAAAATCTCTCTTTAATGTAGACCCATGCTGTTTGATAGTTTGGAAGAAAAAAAAATCCTAATAAGAAAACATAAATATTTGAAAAGTTGCTACTGTTCTGAGTGTGTTCCTGAGCACTTTTCACCTTAACATTTATGGGCTCATAGATCAAATAACTTGATGATATTTAAATTAATACGTCCAGTACGTTGGACTGTTTATATGGATATGTCATTTGTATGTGATATCCAAAGGAATCAGCCTTGTTGTCCACTTAAATTATCCCACATTATTAATTACCATTTCCAGTCCAGAAGCCTGTTGTTCTTTGCTCCCAGGACCTCACACTGATGTATAAGACACACATAATACCACTTGGTTCAATATCAACATAGTTATGTATTATTATCTTATTTTGTACAGAATACCAATTCTAACCTGACAGGGCTGTACTGCATATATGTATTCACAACAGAGCTAAAGAACAAAAGGTTCTATTCCATTACCTAATGTTTTAGTATTCCATTACCTAATCTTTTAGTATCTCTAAAAGATGTCTTAGTGTCTTCTCCATGAAAACATGCTACACACAATTTTATGAAGTTGAATTGATATGGGGTTTTTATGTTTATATATCTATTATTTTTTTTTTTTTTTTCTGGAAGACATTTCCTCCAGTCTTTGAATCACAATATTATTATTCTTTGAATGCTTTTGAAATTAGTAAGAATAGACCCCCATTCAATACTCCTATGCCTGTCTTTATAGTGTTTTCTTCAGGAGCAGAGATCCTTCTATGTACTGTACCTATTCATTGGCTTGTGACTTGTGAAGCTATGAATCACACTAGTGTTTTTGTTCCTGGGTTTGCATGAGAACCTGTATTTAATTGTTTGTTCACTGTGATCCTTCAAGCTTCTCAGGATCTTATTTTACAAGAAGGATAAAAAAGAAAGATTCAGAAAAAAATATGCTGAAAAAAAAGGAGACAAGTGAAAGGATATAGCCACAACAGTGTAATGTAGATCTTTCTCCTGGCTCTGAACCCACTCTGATCTTATTTTCCTGCCATCCAAAGACAGATAGTTTTAAAATTTTAGATTAATCTTTCCTGCCAAGAGTATAAACAAGGCATTTTCAGAAGATAATTAATTCTGTTCTGGGTCAGGTTTGTAAAAGAGATATGTGAACTATCACCTGAAGATAAATCTCTCTCCCTTGTTTTCATCGAGACCTGCTATATTTTCAGACATTTAAATTTTGGTGATATGAAGTGGTGTCATGCTTCTACCTGCATCTTCTGTGTAAGTTCTGTAGACTTGTCTTCCATATATTGGCCCTGGATATAAAATTTTGTACTAGGCTGCATTAAAAAATGGTTTATTTTCACAAACTCAGTTTACTGAGTATGTGTTTGTAGGACTATCTTGTTAACTGATTTAGGCCATTTTCCCAAATTTTGAGCTACTTGCCAAAGTTAAAAGTATGGATACCATATACATTCTTAGATCATGGGTTAAATTAGTTTTAAAAGACCATGTGACTGCAAGACACACTTAAAAACATTTCTGCTTGGTAATGATTTATTCAGAGATCTAAATTTGGACTACACCATTATCCAGTTCCTATTTTATTTCATGGTTTATTTTTGTGTTTGTTATAGTCTTGCTCTTTCCAGGTCCACCAAAACCAGAAGTAAGGCTTGACAGATCACTTTTAATAATAAATAATGTAACTGGTATAATTAAAAGCAATTAAGAATTTTTTTTTTCAATGGCCCTGTGAGGGGTTTACTACCTAACATCCTTAATCTTTCTTGAAAATATTGAGCTGGTTTATATTAACATTTTAATCCTAGTCTTGTGCAAATGTGTTTACAAGTCACAGGTGGACACATATTTCCAAATATACACTTTCTTCTTCCTCGCAAATAAAGTGTGATCATACGTCAATAAATATTATTTGTCATGTAGAACTTCACATGTAGAGTGGGATATTTTTTAGTGATGAAGCACTCATTCATCTTCACCAATGTGATGCAAACAGAGCAAGAGAGCTGAAGAATGCATTCCTTCACTATGATTTTTACAAATACTACACGAAGAGTACATTTCTGTACCAGATGTTCATACATTTATGGTGCTAGGAGACCAGAGAAAATAAGTTTTTCACCACCTTATTAGCTCCAACATCTCTGCAATAGTATAATTCATATGTTAACATTTTGGATTGATTAAAATATCTGTGGAATATTTCATAAAGGAAGTTTTTTCCTACTGAGTGTGTGTGGGTTTTCATTTCTTTCTCTCTTTTTCCTTTAATCAGAAAAAAAGAAACTCAACCAAGCCCACCTTTATTTTGATTAATTTAATAGTTTCCATAGCAGCTGTGAGCCAGGTGGCTGGAACTAGTAACTTAGAATGCTAAATTCTGAGTAATTAGTTTATTTTTAATATTTTAATTCTGTGGGAGTGAAGTTTAGTGTCTTAATAGGAAAGGTTTTGTGCAGAAGTGTCTTGACTAATGTGTTATTATAATTTAGTTATAATTTAGCTCAGGCTTTACACAAAAGGAAAATCAGTGGAAAAATCTGAAGCAGAGCAAACTGCAATTTTCATTCTAACTTAAAGGTCCCTAAAGGGTTGTTTGTTTTTTGTTGTTTTTAATATATTTTTATCAGGAGCTGTTTGATAACTTACAACCTGAAGGATTTAGTTCAAAGAGCAGCTTGTGTTCTTGCAGAAGGACCCTCTCTAACATAAAAGGCAGAATGAGAAGGCATGGAAAACATATTAACTGTGTCATTCTTTTACCAGCTCCTATTGTTGAGGGAGGACTGATTTTTATTATTTTACAATGAACAGAGAAGAATATATATTTTTTTTACTACCTAATAGTCAATGTTTTTTAAACTCCCAAACCCATAAAAAAAAATAATCTCCCACTAACTTCTGGTTTTGTTTTTTAAAGCTACTTGTTCAATTACCTAGTTTTCCAGGTTAAAGTAATAAATTTTTTCAGCTTATAACACAAAAATTAATCAATTTTCATTACAGTATTTTCCATGTTCTATGAAGTTTTTCTTTTCTGTGGATTAAGGCCAATTAGCAGATGGAGATTTGTAAACTGGAGAGAGTCCAAGGGGGAGAAGGCACTTCCTTTCGACTAGAGGCCCACTCACTTTACAGCTACTATCAGATAAATAGTTTATTAGAAAAAAAATCCCTTTGTAGGGATATTTTTACTGCCAGTTTTCCCCAGCATACTCTAAAGCTAAATAAACCATGAAAGCATTACATGTTCTTCAGATCTGTACTATGCTGGACCAAGATGAGGGGGGCTAAATACAGACCACCTACCATACTTCCTGACCCAGGCATAGTTATTTCTTTCCTGTAATAACAGAATCACAGGTGCAACGGCAATTTAAGCAAAGGATTAGAACTGCTCCTAGTCATCTTGACTTCACTTATCTGAATTAACAGAGCGAAGTCAGGTAACCAGGAAATGATCAGACCTCACTTGTGATCTGCTAGTTGTACAGGCTATGGGTATATGTACATTAGCCTTCTAATTCAGACCTGGAGCAGATTTTTAGAGTGAATCTCTCAATAGCCTTCATTTACAGAGCTTTGTTCCATGACAGATGGCAGTGTTTTTTGGTTGTCTTTTTGGGTCAGGCTATATCAGATGTGCTGCAGAAGCATACCTACTGCATTCTCACCTCAAACAGGTAGTCAGTGCAAGGAAAAAAAACCAAAAAAACCAACAATGGAAAACAAAGGAAAACAAGAAAAAAACAAAGAAACCACAAGCCACCAAAAACAGAACAAAAAAATCTTAACAACAAAACATATACAGTGTTCACACCAGGTCCTCAGTACCAATTACTTCACTCTACAGATCTTTTCTGTTGGGCCTCACTACCTACTAACACAGACAGAGCCTATCAGGGAAAGATTTCTGGTCCCAAGGATAAAATGTAGAATCCAAAATGTTCCTATACAGCTAAAATTTATTTTCTGCGACAAAAGGCTTATGTCATCTTGATTAACTACTGGGAAAAACACATGGCTTATTCCAGCACTAACGTATTTCTGGGAAAGTGCTTGTTGTTAAACACCTAAGTTGCACCATGGAGTATGACAAGAGTGACATGATATGGGTGAGTGTATGCCAGTGTTCCACTCCAAGATGTGGTCCTCCTAAAGCCCTGGAGCCTCTCTATGATGCCAGAGGTGACAAAGCATTTTCTTAGCAGAACAGAAAAGGATTATTTTCATATTGCAGACACTGAAGGAGGTGGAAATGCACCTTTATCAAATTTAATGCCTTGATCACTTTGCTGAATGTAAAGCTGTGAGAGAAGAATTTTCTGTCATCTATTTGCTACTATGTCTCTGTGCGCCAGAGGTTAGAAAACCAGTAAAACAGAAAAGGATGCTGATTCCACCTCTAATCTAGATGGGAGCTTTTGTGGAAATGCAATATCTTGGTTGAGTACTGCAAGTATTGAATAAAAAGTATAAATATTTTTTAAGTGTTTTTTAAACACAGCTTTTAATTACACCTAATTACACACATTAGACAACTACTGGACATTACCACATAACTCTACCTTCACTGTCACTACACTGCTGAAATACAGGACATTATTGTAGCTAGTATCCAATTCTATAAGTATTATGTATGTACAAACAACATTTGCATATACATGATGAATGCATTCAACAGAGTTTTCATTTACACTTGTGATTACATCTTTTGGATCTTCATATTTCAATTGATAGAGACAGTTATGTGCTGATTGAAAAAGTTCTGAAGGAGCAATATGTACTTTCTCAGTCGGTACACCTAATATTGCCTTTTTCCTCCGCTGCTGTCCTCTCTGTGAACACTCTTCCCACAACCACCAACTTCCCTGTTAGCTTACACCTGCTTCTCAACAAACAGCTTAATTTGCAGAGTACTTAATTGTAATGATCATCCTTCCCTTACGGACCAATTCTGTTCCAGTCACTGTAGTAAGCAGGTTGATCTTACCTTTAAAAACCCACACTGAAGTGAACAATGCCATATCCTACACCCAAGAGCAGGAACAGTTAAAGCTGAAATATTTTCTTTCCTCATTTTTTCACTGACAGGTATTTAAAAGCTCTTGTTATATTACACAATGTTACCAGCTTGGGTTTGTTTTGTTGAATTATAGTGATAAAACTTCAATTTTGTTCAAAGTAGCAAGTGCTATAGATTCCAGGCTGAAGGAAAGGGCAAGCTGGGGAGTGCTTGCATGGCTGCTTGAAAAAAAAAAAAAAAAAAAAAAAGACAGAAAGGTGGCTGTTAGGACATCAAGGATTTTTTTTTACCCTCAAGAACCCATCTGTGCTTCCAAACATAAACATGTGAAGGTGAGAGGTCTCCTTGTTATGCAGGTAGGACAGAATGAGGCTGTTTCCTATCCAGCTGAGCTGGTTCTGTTGCTTTGAACCCTCTGGAAACATAAAGATTAAACATAAACATAAAGATCCACTGTGTGCACTTCTTGTTTTGTTCCATCAGTTGTATTTCTCTTCTCTAGGAGTATTTTTGAACTGCATCTTCAGAGAAGATTTACTCTGCCTCATTCACAGTGTAAAGTATGAATGGTGTTAATGGAATACTTTTTTTTTTCTGCTTTTTTTCTCTTTGAATTCCAGAAAAAAGGTGTGAAAATTGACTTAAGCTGATTGTTGCAACATTTTTTTAACTTGATCATTATTTACAAATTATTCCATGTAGTGGAAGGTTGAATTTCTTTCAGTACTTCTACCTTCAAAGAATCAAATAGTAATGAAATATATGTAGAGGGGTGCATAAAAGGGACCACTTTGTTGAAAACTTCAGATTTAGGTTTGGGTTGGAGAGGTGTAAAGCTGTATGATTCCCAAAAGAGATAGTACCATTAAATACTACAGAGTTTAAAAAAAAAATATTCCTACTACTATTAATTAAGATTCTAAATAATTATGTAGTGTGAGATCTGCCTTATCTCCATGAATCTGTCTTAATCCTCACTATAGTTCTTAAGATAGGAGAAGAAAAGATATTTTAAAAATGCAGTTCATCCAATTTCTTGCTGCTGAGCCCTGCCTTCTCAAGGAGTTATATTACTTTTCATTTTGTTTACTTTTTGAGGATAAAGCTATAAATGTAGAAAGGCTGGACAGGTAGAGAAGTCAACAAAGTCACAGGATTTTTCCACAGCTGAGGTTCTTGAGTCACTTCCATCTATCTTGTGATGTACTTATTTCCATTCCTGTGATCTGCAGCCTTTTCCAAGGTAATTCTTAGAATCTTATCAAGGAATATTAGTCCACCATGACTGCAGTTTATCATATCCATTTCTATGTTGCTGTTAATAAATATATGCTTGTATGTCTGTATACAACTAGAAGAGGTTGACACCAGAACAACTGTTGGCATAGTGCTTAAGAAAAAACTTTCATTAAAAATAATCACACAAAGATTAATATAAGTATATGTACTTATATCAGTATAAGTTCCATTTCTCGGTGATGGGCCATTTCTGTTCTTACTATGAATTTCTTCTTCTCCTTTGAGAAAAGCAACTCTGTCAAGTTACTGTATTTTGGGTTTTAAAATGGACTTGAATCACTGAAATTTCATTAGGTACAATATGTTTTATAGTTTACTGTTACACCTTTGGAACATAATCTAACTGAATAATAGAAAAGGTAATGGTCATAATAAGAATGATCATATAAGGAAAATGCTCTAGGTTTAATGTAATTATTTAAGCAGCAGCTGACAGTTCTAATGCAATAATGTGAGAGTGGCAGCTGCCTCTTCTTTGGAGGCATCAGTAGAAATTGCCATTTACTTTGAATTGGATTCAGAGCACATGTGAGCCAAACTACACTTCTACATCTTGATGACAGTAAAAGTACATCTGGCAGCTGCTAATTATTTTATAGATATAAATTAGTAATTCTACTCAATAAAGATACATTAATGAAGCATCAATGCTTGAACACTAGTTATCACATTTTCTTTATTTTGTTAAATATTTCAGTTTTTGTAGAAAGACAGTTTTCAGACTGAGGGGTATATTTCAGAGAGCAAGGTCTTGATGATATGAGCATATTGTACTGTATAAATAGCTTCTGTGAGTGGGTCTTGGCACATTCTTTCCAGTGCCAGATTCTTTTGCTCGAAATGTTCATGTGGTGAGAAAAAAAAAAAGACTTGCATTTTTCAAACAGGCTTTGTTCTTGTCAGACTGTCAACATTTAAACAAACATAATTATCTGTTTTGTCATCATTCTAGAGTGCAAATAACTTTTGAGAAAAGGTATGTCTCATTTTATAAAAGAAAAAAAGAGTGCTGTATGGGCCTGAAACCCTAGGGCCCTGCTTAGCTGTCCTTGCAACTTAAAAGAAAACATCTTATTAAAGACAGGGAATTGGCTTCATGGTGCTGTTCCTCTTTTATTGACAACCTCATTACTGTGGGATAATACATCATTAATTCATGAGGCAAGGATCCCATGTTTTCCCAGCCTATCTGAGGTGGTAGAAAATTTGCTGCTGTAGCTCTCTGATAAAGCTCCCCACAGTGTGAGGAAACCACCTTCCCAAGTAGACCTCCTTCTGGGATTGCTTTCTAAACTATTTTAGAAATAAATTAACCTGGATTACTTAATTAGATTACATAACCTTAACAGCTCTGATCCAGTTAAGTTTAGGATGAGATAGAAAGCTGTCACATGAGCTGCTCAGTCAGCAGGGTGTCTGGGGTCATAACTGGTGTGAGACCTGCACAAAAGTGTCCAGAGAGTTACTGGCTTTACTATTACTGTTTGATTTGGAGTCTGTCTGATTAACTCCAAGCAAAACCGAGAGGAAAAAATATGTGTTACTCTGTAGACAAAGACATTTCAAGGTTTCCTCATACCTCTCAGATAAGGTCCGTATCTCATCGTCCGTATCACATTTTGACCCAGATTCCATTTTACTCCAAAACAAAACCAGAAATAAATTCCGTTTCCCATGTTAACCTGCATGTTTTATGTTTTCAGAGGTTTTCTTCTCCTCCTTGCAGGTCTTTATACTCTTGATATATATGAAAAATCAGGAAAATAAATTATTAGTTGTTGTAGTGCTGCTTTTTTATTTATTTTTCCTGCTTCCACATTTTAGAAGACTTAAGAAAAGTGTTTATTATACTTTACAAATCTTTTGCTAATGTTTTTCAGGTGAAATAAGAAAAAACTGTGTAAGGAAAAAAAAAGGTGGGTTGCTTCTTCTCTATATTAAAGTCTCTCATTTCCCACACATACTTGATATGAATTTAAGCCAAATAATAAAATTTAAAAGGACATTGTAAAGCCTAATACTTCTTCTCCCCCAGTACTGTTTCATGGAGCACCATTCTTTTTTTTTAATTATTATTATTTTGTTGGGGTTTGTTTGTTTGTTTTTTAAAAAAGACAAAAATGTTCAATCTGATGTCAGGGCTTTATGGTCTTACATTTACCACCCCATCATTAAGGCCACACTGTGGACTTCCCTATCATGCACTGGATGTGACAAGATCCCTCAGAGCTGGAGCTCACAGTCCCTCTGTGTTTAACTCAGCCTCTACTGACTGCATTGAGAGCTAACAAAGGCTTACCTTTCAACACAGGCACATACGGGCCTAAGGTTAAAAAAGATCATATCCTCTTTATCCACAAATGAAGTGCTTTTTCAAACACCAGGAAAATATCACAAGGAAGATTTTCTTCCTGTATATACTGCTGACAATGTTTCTCATTCTCAAATACGTGCCAGGCTTGTGTCATCACTCATACATTATCATTGGGATCCTTCTTAGTCTTTTCAGAATTCCTTACGAATACATTAATACTGTATTTTAAGCATGACCCCTAATGTGGTATTTTCCTTTTGCCTTCTCTGAAGACCAGACTTCACTCAATGAGGATAATATCTTCTCATAACGACTGAGGACTAGGATAAGGACATTTGTGAACTAATCTTCTCACCCTTGTTTAGGATATGGGTGAAATGCCATTTTTGTCATTACTAACTAAGGTCACCTCTGGTTGTAAATCTTCTACTACATTCAGAGAAGATCTAGTGATTTCCATAAGAGGATGTTTGCACTCACAGGTACAAGTAATGAGGGCAAACAAAGTAGCAGATTGCAAAAGCACGTGGGATAAAGCCAAAGTTTTTTATGACCAACTGTAAAGAACTGGTCAAATGTAATCCATGTGGAAATTATTATGACCCAGAAACTAGTAAAAGCTGGACAGCCATGATGAGCTGCCCATGTCCATCCTCTAATTTTTTTTGCAGAAATTCTGAATTGATCCTCAGTACGAGAAAAAGCAAATACTAGAACTATAGTCTAGTTTTAAATCTTTGTATCTCTACATAAATTTGGCAGGGGTTCAGCTGAAGAATTGTGCAGTAGAGCAAAGCCTCACTACACCAGTGACTACTATCAGAACCTCGAATACATGTTTTGAAGTGTTTTATAAAATCTTATTTCCATTCTGAAGTGTTATCTATCAGAGCATTGGGGAACTTTGTTAGATTAAACATTTTGTCCTAAAGTAGATGGATATAAGATGAAATATCTCCCTTCCAGTACCACTTCTTAACAATATATTGCTAAGATATTTATAGATGTTTTCTCTATAGACATTGCATAGAAAATCATTTTAATAATTTTCTTTAAAAGGTATTTTTCAACAATAGGCATACTAGGGAAAGCAACTGACCCCTTACCTAGTATGAGAGCTCTTCCTGATATGTCTAACACTATTATTTTCTCAAGGCTGGTAAAAATTCCATGTTTAGAGAAATGTATCTGTGGCTGCGTATAATAAAAATCATCAACACTAAATCCCAAGAAACAGAACCAAGACATAATACCTTGGATGTTGCGTGCAAAATGTCCATTCAATTTCCTGGAGGTTTTCAGTTTCAGGGCAATTTCCTGATAGCTTTAAGCTTTAGCACTTTCAGGTACAGTTTCTGTTATGAAAAAAAAAAAAGTAGAGGAAAATTATGAAAAGTCTAGAAAACAAAGAAAAATGATACTTTTTCACAAGGGAATGCTCAGTTATAGCACAATGGTCTGTCATGAATCAATACTTTGTGATTGCATCACAGTCTGTTTCAGTATGATTTATGTGTTCCTCCTGAACTAGTCAGTACCATGCTGTAGGAAATCTAATGCATAATTTCCAGACAAAACACTTTATTAACTCATACTTAAGGTTAAAATCAACTATTGCTTATGTGGTCAATTATGTCTTTAGAAAACACTGAAACACAGCCATGAGAAAGTCTAAGATTTTAGATTTAAGTTCCATTTTACAGAAGAAAAATATGAAAATAACTCAAAATATTAGAAGACAACATCTCAGCTTTTGCAGTTTATTTATTGTGGTCTTGATCCTCTTGTTAAAATAAATGGAAAAGGTTACTTTCTTGTAGGAAGAAATTACTTGAAAACAGATAAAATCCCTACAGTATTAGCTATCTCCTTTATTCATTTTACCATTTATCTTAAAGTGTGAAATATTTTGCTTTTAAAATGCTTAATAGTTCTAGAGCCTTCACAGACTCATGTAGTCTCTTGAAACCTAAAAATTAATCCTAAATTTATGGAAGGTTATATACATTCTTTTAGCATGTGAATAGGTATTGTCAATTTTGTTGTGAACTTATAAGTTAGTTGTAATGTTGAGCTCCATCTTGGGGGAACAGAGGGTGAAATGAGGCAACTAACAAATTGCTATTGATTAACACAGTAAATTATGAATGTGCAGTTTTCAGACCAAGTCAGTTTTCAGTGATTAAACAGCTCCCAAAAAAGTCTGTTCTTTGTAAAATCCTTTTTGCTCTAGACATTTCTCTAAGCTGTCCTTAAAAAGAAACAATCTCATTTGGTCTATGAAATGCTGTGAATTTGGTTTGGTTCAGACCAAGTTATTGGGTAGTGTGAAAAAAAAAAGTTATAATGCAAAGGAATCTGTCTTCATTCAAAAGCTGTACTAAAACTGGAGTCTTTCTGCAATGTAATTTTTCATTGTCCTATGTGTCATGTTTTATAGTATAAGAGATTTTGCAGAAAAATAAGGTAGTTCAATTACTTTAGAGAGAATGTATTATCTATTGACAAAAAGGTCAAAGGGGATCATATGATGCAGGGAATTTTCAGGAGAATTGGTGATTATTTGTCAAGAAAGAAGAAATGTACACTGATATGTGAAGTTATTATGCTTCTAGTGATCACAATTTGATCTTTCTCTTGCTATAACTATACATCACCCTAAGGGAGAGGGAAGTAGGACATAACCCACAAAGGGGCAGGAGTCTTAAGGTGATGATTATCAAAGCCAAAATGAATGGATAATGAAATAAAAATGGGCCATTTGTATACAGAAATGCACATATGGTTTAAAGGATACAAGCCAGTTTTATTGCAATGGATAGCATGTAATCTTAAAAATCTGAATATTTATATTACAAAAATAAGAATATACTTTTAAAAATAAATCTTAAAGCAAACATTTACAAGTGTGACAATTCACATATAGCACCTTAATAAAATTAATTGTTGTAATAAGCCCAGCTTCTTCAGTTAGTTAGTTTATTCCTTTCCACCTATCTCACAAAATGTGCTATTCATACCTATCTGTCAAGAATGGAGAAAGAAAAAGGATGAGAAATTCTAGCATAAACATGGACATGGCAGATTTGTGAAAGGTTGAATATTCCACAGATGGAGAAAACCAATTTTGTTTTGTGACCTCATGGAATACAGAGATTGTATATGTGTCAAAGGTAAGAATGAATTGCATCCTCTGTTATAAACAGACTCACAGCACTCTATTCCCAACGACAGGTTGTAGAACTCAGCATAAAACCACACAGTTGCTGTGAAGAAAGACAAGTAGAACTCAGCAATTTGGAAATTGTTTATTTTTTCAGTTTCCTACCAGTTTCAAGTCATTTAGGAGAAGTGCTTATTTTTTAACTCAATACTGAAGTTTCATTTTTAAATCCTCCCTTTAGGTAATACAAATTTGTAGCAACAGGAATCATGGGAGGTAGAGATCAAAACCATCTAACAAGGTATGTGTACATAGTTTGTAAGTAATTTTATACATTTTTTTCATTCCTCTGGTGGGTTGAACCTGGCTGGCAGCTAAGCCCCACACAGCCTGTCACTTGCCTCCTACTCCTAGGGCCATCAACCTTATGTGCCATCAGCCTTACCCTGAGTCTCACACACACATTGTTAGAGATACAGCTTACCTTGCACGATAGAAGGAATATATACAACTATATGCCTAAGTTTGCAGGTACTTCAGGAAATTAACAATGAGTGAAATATGACATTGGAGAGTATTCAAGTACATATTAAAGGGCATGAATTAAGAGTTATTTTCCATATTAGTTTGTTCTAATTTGAAAATCAAAATTCCACTGAAAAACACTCTCATCCAGCATTTTATTTTTAGTCCTGAGGACCTAATCTAACCAAGACAGTGGACCATGTAACTTTTATGCAACATGTTCAAATTACAACTTAGAACCTTATCAAACAAGTAAAGATCTGATTTATCTGTGTTCAAAAAATTATTGCTCACATACAGACTGAAGAACTGCTCTCTGCTTAATAGACTGCCAGATGTACTGTAGTTAAATTCATACTATACATAATCATTTCACCAGAGCTGATCAGACTTTCTTCTATTAAACTATAGCAGTAATCACTTTCAATGTTGATTTCCATTCCAATGTGAGGCCATCTTAGGGGAAAAGAAAATAAACTATTTGAGCATTTATAGCAAAAGGAATTCTTCAGGTTTATTGTATAGAACTTCCTATCACCGTTATTGCTCAAGATGAGATCATTACAGATAGCTTTTGTAGTAACCCGTTACTTAGGCAAAACTTTGGACTGAGACATTTCAGAATGTATGCCTGATAAAAGCTAATCTTTTCTAAAAAAAAAAGCAAGCCAAAATAGATCTTTGACATCAGATTCATCATTTTTCCTACATCTAATCATACTAATAAATCTTCTGTTTACAAAACAATTGTCCACAGAGGCTTAGGACTTCATAACAGATTTCAACTGATATTTTATAGTAAATCCTTAGGTCCAGATGAGCCTAGGAAGTCAGTAGTATTGTTTCTGTTCTGTACAAGAGCAGGGAACCTCTATTTTCAATTCTTCCACCATTTGTTCATCTGGGACCAAGAAATGGAGAAACCTGATTAGAGACACCAGAAAAGCCAGATGTGTGAAGAGTAGAAAGACAGATTTATATATATAGACTGTTGGTGAATAAAGGATGTTGATGGTGGACAAAAAATTATGTTATCTGTATGAGAAAACATGAAATTCAGAGAAGACTAGGACTTGAGAGACTGGAATTAGGTATAGACTGGTCGAAGTTTATTCCTGGCAGCCATCAGGTAAATGGAAGCTAAGATCAGATGAGTAGTTGACAGAAGAAATACTAGGCCTGGGAGGTGTTTGGAAGTGAAACAAGTTAAACAAAAGAGAATTCTATTTGAAAGTGACACACTTAAGCCAATGCATTGAATCATTCCCAAACAAATACTTTTTTTCAGGAAGGTTCAGAAGTCGCTTAAGAGTCACATAATTTTTATCCTATATGAGAGGTGAATTTTTGTTTGGGTGTTTTGTTTTTTTATAGATGTTCTCTGTCAAAAAAAGTCACACCTATTACATTCACTTCCAAAGACTTAAACAAACATGCCCTCAAAGAATTCAATAGCTGCAAAAGAAAGGCATAGATTAGTAAACTCTATTACTTTGGAATAATGTCCTGGGAAAGTCTACAACATAAATCAAAGAACATAAATTCACACAAAAAGACTTATAAAATTTGCTTTTGTGTCATACTGTTGAGACCAGAAATTGTTAAAATGTTTCTGATATTGCAAAGAAGAGATGAGCATTATAATAGGTATCATAAATCTCAGAGAAGTGTCACATGATATAGATGTTATTATGTTGTGGTGACTTGATCTTGGATAGATGCCAAGTGCCAACCAAGGTGCTCTATTTCACCCCCTCCTCCTCTCAGCTGGACCAGGGGGAAAAAAATAAGATGAAACTCATGGGTTAAGACAAAGGCAGTTTAACAAAAAGCAAAGTTACATGCAAAATAAAAAGAAAACAAAACAAGATTTATTGTCTACTTCCCATCAGCAGGTGATGTATTGCCCCTTTTCTGGGAAACAGGGCTCCAAATGTGTAGCAGTTGCTCTGGAGAACAAGCAGATGCCCCTTCCTCCTCCTCCTTTTTCTAGCTTTTATTGTTAAACTGAAATAATGTGGTACAGAATATTCCTTTCGTCAGCTTGGGTCACCTGTCCCAGTTGTGTCCTCTCCCAATATCTTGCCTACTCCATCCCACTGCAGGAAGAATGTTGAAAAAAAACCAGCCTTGATGCTGTGAGCACCCTGCTCAGCAGCAGCCACAATATGGGTGTGTTATCATCATCTTTCCAGCTCTCATTGCAAAGTGCAGCACTGGGAAGGCTGCTTTGGGGAACATTAACTCCAGTTTAGTCATGCTGAATACAGATATACAAATATTTACATCACTAGTTTGCAGTGATTCTTCAATTTCAAAGTTGTTTCAGAAAACTGCCAAGCACTTTAAAGCTTTGCTGAAATTCAGTAAAGACTAGAAGAACTTGGCAACATCTAGACTCAAGAGACTTTAGTGAAGCAAAAATATTATCAGTGCACCCTATCTCATTAACTTTCATAGAGAATGAGGTACACAGTATCAGAACTCAGCTGGAATAGCTCTGTAGTTTTTCTTAATCCAAAGGTCAGAAAAGCCTGAGTTAAGATGAGCTGCAGAATTGCTATTTGTCCCATTTTATAATGATTGACTTTTTGTTGCACAGAGTACTCCAGATACATTCAATATACAAAATGAAACATTATTTACAATACCTTTATCATGAAGGACATGAGGCAAATATCTGTACAATGAAGTATATAATTTTAGAGGAGATTCATACATAGCAATGTAAAAAAGAAGACTTTTTCATCCTGAATAATTGATGAGCTTGATGACTGCCTGAGTACATATCCGAGGACTGATCCCAAATTATTGTGTTCCCATACTTATTCAAGCACATTGAAGGCAAAACGACACTGAATTATATGACATGTTTTCTTCTAGGTATCCTGATTGACCTGGGAGACAGAAACCCAAATATAGTACTTTAAGAAGTCTATAAGCTGTTAAGGAATCTCAATTACAATCTTTCTTCAAGACGAATGACACAAAATATCTCAAAATGTTCTGATTTGGTTTAAACAGAAAGTATTTTATTATTTTTTTAAATCTACCTTTCTATCATCAGATTATGATATTAATTAAAAATGTGTCAATACTTTTCACTCCATGGTGTGAGGAGCTCATGCAGTTACAGTTTGAAGAATTTTGGGCCATTCATTCCTAATCCCATGTTACATATCTTAGTCATGTCTATGCCATTTGGGGAGGTTGTGACATGCATTAGACAAGTCAAATGAATCACATCTGGTGCTAAAGGGCAGATTCAATGGTGTTATGCTGGGGATAACTAGATATGGTACTGTCTGAAATTTTTAAGACACAGAAATGCAGATTCTGCTATTCAAGTAACTCAAAGTGGAATTCATGAAGTGTTGAAGAAGCTACTGCACCTCTCTAGGTGCCCTTGAAAAACAGATATGTCACTCTGCAAGGAGAATCAAATAATGATTCACCTAGCTTAGAGGTGTCACCGAAGCTAAGTCTAACTATGCCTCATATCAAAACAACTTCAGTAAAGAAAAAAAGACATCTCCTTGCCTCAAGGGACTTGTTTTTGAAGGGCATTGAAGGCCCTGTCTGCAGACTGGACCCACTATTTAGGGGGGCCTGCTTCCACCCTGGTTAAGGAGAAAAGGTTAAAGGGAACACTTCCTACACTAGTTCAACTGTTGGACTATTACCAAGTAGGCAGTCATTAATTTAAATCAAGAAGTCCATGGGCAATGAAGAGAGACATCAGGGTTTTAGAATGTCTTCTTAAGGGATTGGGAATACAAGTAGTGTTCTCCTCTATCCCACCAGTTGCAGGGATTCATGAGGGTTTATACAGAAGGAGCTGTCAGATTAATTCCTGGCTTCGAGCCTGGTGACATCATCTGGCTGCTGATGGCTTGGATGGGCATCCACTCTGCTGGGTAAAACACTGACTGGATGGCTAGGCCCAAAGAGTGGTGGTGAAAGGAGTTAAATCCATCTGGTGGACAGTCACAAGTGGTGTTCCTCAGGGTTCAGTATTAGGAACACTTATGTTTAACATCTTTTGCAATGATCTCGAGAAAGTAGAATGCATCCTCAGTATGTTTGCAGATGATAAGTTGGGTGGGAGTGTTGATCTGCTTGAGTTTAGGGAGGCTTTACACAGGACTTGATCAGACTGTATTGATGTAATTTTCAAGTACAAATGTCAAAATTACAAATGTCAATTGTATGAACTTCAACAATGCCAGATGCTGGGTCCGGAACTTGGTCCACAACAAACCCAGGCAATGCTACAGGCTCAGGGAAGAGTGGATGGAAAGCTGACTGGCAGAGAGGGTCCTGGGGGTAATGATCATGAGCTCTAATAATGAGTACTGATAATGAGCAGCTGAACATGAGCTATTAGTGTGTCCGCAAAATCCAACAGCATCCTGTCCTGTATTAGAGATAGTGTGGTCAGCAGGAGTAGGGAGGTGATTGTTCCTCTGTACTCAGCATTGGTGAAGTACACTTTACCTTGAGTACTTTGCTCAGTTTTGAACACCTCAATACAAGAAGTACATTGAGGTGCTGGAGCAGGTCCAGAGAAGAGAAACAAAGATGGTGAAGGGTCTGGAGAACATGTCTTAAGAGGAGTGGCTGAGGGAACCGAGACTATTTAGTCTGAAGAAAATTAAGCTAAAGGGAGACTGTATCACTCTCTTCCACTACCTGGAAGGGCATTGTAGAAATGTAGGTACTGGTGTCTTTTTATGAGTAAGTAGTGACACAACAAGAGGAAAAGGCCTCAAGTTGCATCAGGGAAGGTTTAGACAAGACATTAGGAAATTTTTTTTCACTGAAAAGGTTGTCAGGCATTGGAACAGGCTGCCCAGGGAGATGGTTGAGTCACCATCACTGGATGTGTTTAAAAGCCCTATAGATGAGGTGCTTGGGATATGGCTTAATGGTGGACTTGGTAGAATAGGTTTAATGGTTGGACTTGATGATCTTAAAGGTCTTTTTCTACTTAGATGATTTTAAGAATCTGAAAATGAAATAAATATAATGGGTGAAAAATAAAATGCAGAACTATGATTGCCATATATGACAAAGTACAGCAGTAAGAGTCCTTATGTTCTCTCTGTAGGTGAAGAATGACTCTAAGAGAAATGATAAAGAGTGTCTGGAAAAAATAATTAACCATATGTTCCTCCAGCACTCCTACATCGCTTGTAATTTGTATAAAATATGATCAGTCAGATACAGCAAATGGATAAGGTGACTACATCATACTACTCCCACCCATAAATGGGCATAGTTAATAAAACGAACTCTTAGAATCACAGGTGTGGCTTAACAGATCTGTATAATAGATAACTGTAGCATAACATTCTGATTGGGAAAACAGATGAGATAATATTAACACAAAGGAGTATGATAGTGGACTCAGGAGTGTTCTATATTGCAGTCATGTCATTTAATGTACCTGTTCTTTATTGATTTCCCTGTAAAATGAGATTTGATTTCCTAGTATTTCCTAATATATAAGTTGTGTTTAGAAACAAAATCAATTAAGGATTTTGATCTTGTCAACTATTACAGAACCTCCTTATGTTTGCGGCAGCTCATATCACCAAGAACTCGGACACAGTTTTCCCCTTTGTCAGAATGTTGCTAAGAAAAATTGCTTCTTAAATTAATGGCAACAACTAGTGGCTACTATCAAATAATACATATCAAAATATGACATTTCATTTTCCTTCACTGTATTCCACATTCTGGCATATATCTATTTCCTCATAGGAATTCTGGAATTTCTGGACAAGAAGAGTCGAGTAGACCCATAGAATACATCTATATCTTCAATTAATTTATGAAGTGCAGAGTGACATGTAGCCTTCAGAAAAGTATGAGGTCGCAGGTATAGCCTTCCTGACCATGTAAGTCAGAAAAACTAAAGTTCTCACTATACAATAGAAAACGGTGAAATTTTAATCCACTTGGACTTGCTCAAAACTTTTAATCATTTAGTTTCATAATTGTCACCAAATTTAGAGTAATAAACTATAGATATATGTAAGGGGATATAGTTGAGTTGTTTTACTAGTTGCAATGAGAAATAGGAGCAGAGTTTTCTCTGTACCTTTCGTGCTTTCTTATGTTCACATCACAAAAGTCCTTCAAGGAGTACTGAGGAGAGTATGACACACTGAACACTTGATATATTTGTAGAATCTTGTTAGAGCTGGCCATCTGTAAGTGTGTTTCTAATACCAGTCTGAAGTAAGTAAAATGCATCTGAGGGAGACCTCATTTAACCATCGTGGAGTTTGGCTGTTAACCTCTTAAAATGATCTAATGCATTCATGTACTATCCACCCAACTTCAACCAGATGTCACAGGTTCACAGTCTGGGAACTGTGACATTTGCAATTCTGAGAATAATTACAGGAAGATTACCTGGACAGGAAAAGGTGCATGGAACTGCAGGTCTTAGAACACAGAATAAAGATTTGGGTTCTGAAATAAGTTGAGAAACAAGGGAGATGTAGATTATAAATGTTACTTCTGAGAGGAAAACTTCCATGCTTTTAAATACTGTTACATTTGGGGTTTCTCTATTTTTTATTATCATATTGTGAAAAGACAATATGAAAACCCGTTATGCAATGAATCCTTTAATGACTATGCACTTATTGAGTCTCTTTTATTTGTTTGGTTGGTTGGTCTTATTACACTGCTATTCAAATGTGGATTTTGAAAATAAGTGTTTTTAAACATGTATGTTTTATGGGAATAGATTCAAATAAATATCACATCAATTTGCAAAGACAGCAAATCAAAGTGATAGCAGTGACTAGCTTGTCTTTTACACCGTTTTCAAGCTTTTTAGCACTTTTTAACCCTACAATGTCCTCCTGGAGAAAATCTCTGCTCATGGCTTAGTAGGGTGAATGCCTCACTGGGTGAAAACTGTCTGTACGGCCAGGCACAAAGACTGGTGGTGAATGAAGTTAAGTCCATTTGGAAGCTGTTCACAAGCTGTGTTCTCAGAGGCTAGTTCTCTTTAATACCTTTATCAATGATCTGAATTAAGGGACTGAGCGTACCAAGTTTGTAAGTCAAATGTTTTCAGACAAACGAAGCTGGGTGGCAGTGTATATATCTGAAGGTAGGGAGACCCTTCAGAAGGATCTGAACAGGCCTGGTTAATATACTGAGGCCAATTGTATGAGGTTCAATAAAGCCAAGTGCTGGATCCTGCAATTTGTTCACAACTACCCCATGAAACAATACATGATTGAGGAAGAGTTTGGAAAGCTGTCTGGTAGAACAGAACCCAGGAGTGTTGATCAACATCCACCTGAACATGAGCAAGCAGAGCGTCCAGGTGGCTAAGGGGGCCAACAGCATCAGTAACAGCATGGCCAGCAGGAGTCAGGGAAGTAAGTGATCATTGCCCTCTACACAACATTGGTGAGACCGCACCTCAGACACCATGTTCAGTTTTGGGCCCCTCACTACAAGGACATGGAGGTTCTGGAGCATGTCCAAAGAAGGGCAATGAAGTTTGTAAAGGCTCTAGAGCACAAGTCCTATGAGAAGTGGCTGGGGATCTGGAGTTGTTTAGCCTGGAGAAAAGAAGGCTCAGGGGAGACTTTGGTCTCTACAACTCACACTATCTCAGTGATCTTGCTCTGGCAGGGGGGGTTGGACTAGGTGATCTTTCTAGGTCCATTCCAACCCCTAACATTCTATGATTCCATTATAACTGCCTGTGACATGCAGGATATGATAGCATTTGTCTCAAACAATCCAAGAAGTTGAGACACTCAGGACATCTGTTATTTGTCTTGAGACACACCCCCCCCCCGCAGACTCACTCACGCAGGGATTGGAGCAGGGCGAGTGAGTCTGATGGAACGCAGC
>JAOEGS010005201.1:56451-68414 GCA_025447755.1 Corythornis vintsioides
CGTGGCATTTGACCTCGTTTGTGTCTTAATTTCACCATTTTGGGGATCACCTTTAAACATTTCATTAATAATTGTCATGCAACCTATATCGGATCGTGACAGAGGGGAAAACGATACCTCATCTCACCATAATACCAGCATCTAAGATAGTTTAAACAACCCAGAATACACATTTCTTTCATGAACTATAAGTCTAATCAAGAACAGATAGTTCAGACCATGTCTAAAGCATAAGTTAAATCTTACGGTTTCTTATTAGTAACAGGCCACATTAGATTATTTAATTACACTGACTATCACTCATATACTTTACTGTATTTCAGTCAATAATAGTGTCAAGTAATAGTGTCATTATAAACAATGGTAAACTTTGATAAGACTTTTCCATATGTCCTTAAATGATACTTCATCAAATTACAGTTTCAGATAAAAGAATGGGTTTTTGTTCTATAGGAATTGTCTCAGTGTTGGAATATCCCAGGGTGCAGAATTTTCTGTATTTCAACATTGCTAGTACAAGTCTAGCCATTATCTTTCAGCAGACAAGCCTGTAGCAGAATTTCAACATACATACTTCTTTTTTTTCCCCACTTTTTATTCACCTAACTGTACTTCTGAATTTCTTCCTCTTACAAATTCAAAAAGATTAATTTAATTTGGTTTTCTTGAATTTACTGTCCCTTTAGTTAATTAGGAATACAGTGAGTAAAACAAGTTTGTAATTTATTCCAATAAAGAAGAAAAATTATCCACTCTAAGATAAAGATGAGTGCTAAATTAGCAGTAAAAGACAAAGAAGACCCACCCCATTGTATTGTATAGAAATACATTCTATAAAATATGAAAATAATAAGCTTGCTTTTGAGTATAGAATAGGCTGTATTAACCAGAAAATATTAGATTTGGGGTTGTATAACAGAAAGCCCAGAATATTTTTAATATATAATGTGATATAAATGTATTTTTATATACTCCAGGCTTTTGAATTCTGGTTGACTGCTACATAGCTGAAAGTGATTGGAAATAAACCATAGAGGTCATACCATGTGAAGAAGGAGATAGCAAAAGGAATTTCAGCTGCTGTTTTACTACTTATACATCAACTAACCTGAGCGTTCTTCTTATATCAACTCCAAGGCTGATAATGCTACTCTGTGCCTGGAGTCATAAATAAGAGAGGTGACGAAGCTACTTTTTAATTCTTTTTATTCTCCAGGGTAATCACAGATGCAGTACAAAAAGGGAGAATGGATTGGAAAGTCATCCATCTCTGGGACTCAAATTAATGGCCTTACACATACAACACAAAGGCTGTGTTCTTTTATTAGTCACCTACCTGTTACACTTTGAGGGGAAGAGGAAGCTGAAAAAAAAGCAAGAGAAAGACCAGATTTGCTTCCAAGCTAAACCTCTCTGAGAAATTTATTTTGAATAATAGAGAAGTAGTAACAAACAGATCTTCACAGAGCTGCTCCAATGAGAGGCAGTTTACAAGCTTTAAAAAGTCAATCACTATGAGAGAATAAATATTCCACCTTTAACAGCACACAAGAAACCCAGACAAAGCCAGATTGCAAAAAAAATGAGTGCTACCCTTCTCTACAGATTTTATAGCAAAGACTTTGTTTTAAGTGAGGAGTCTACTTACAGTAGATTTTATTTCTGCTTTAAAAGTTTCATACTATAGCTATAGTTAATTACTGGCTAATTTATATTTAGACTAAATCTAAAGACATGAAGGGTATTTATGCTGACAAGTTTGTAAGGAGCTGTTGCTCAGCTTAGAACTCCTCATTCTTTTGTTAAGTGATGACAAAAAACCACTTTCTGAATGCAATAACTATACAGCAAAGTCTTGCTTACAGTTATCCTCCAATGTAGTTAGGAAAATATGGGGAAAAAAACAGTCTGATGGCATCAAGCAGAGCTGCAAAGTAAGACAAGACCTGATGGTTTCCTATATTTAATACATTTGTTCTTTAATATGAACTGAAGAAACATGATTACACTGAAAATCAGTTTTGTCTTCTCTTAGATAAATCTGACAGATTCTTTGCAGAAACACATCAGTATTCCTGTCTATGGGAGGTACCATGGATGAAGTAGAAAACTGGGGGTGTCTGTGGATTGTCAAGAAATAACATTAAAAAAAAATAAATTCTCAGAGGATATACTATGTCTTAAAAAAAAAAAAAAAAAAGCCTAATGATATGTCAATTTGTTTTCTGCTTTCTTAAGCTTGGTTCTAGTTTTATACCATTTATTGGGGTTTTTTTTAAGGGAATCTGAAAATCCCCTGTAATCACGTTTCCCAGAAACTGGTCTTTAAGAAATACACAGAGGGTATTATCATTCATATATAAAATGTGAAAAAAAGTACCACTGTGACAAGGTATTATGACTTTCTATACAACATAGACCTCTAGGAATTCTTTGACTGAATTCAGTGTTTAAATTATAAGCAGTTTTAATTCAGACTTGTCAGAAAACCCACCACAGGCATGGAGGTGTTGTTGCAAAGATTAGTTATACTTTTGTTTAAAAATGAGAGTCTGAGTCCTTTTTTCTATGAGTTAGTTTCCATTTCCATTCATCAGATCATGCTATAGGCATGCCTGCTTCAGTAAGATTGCCACTGCCACCACTTTGCACTCTGGAGTAACGGTTTCTTGTGTGCAACCTCTTGGTAGGGGAAAACCTCTCCAAGAGGAGCTAGTGGAGGTGCATAGACATCGACAGGGGAGAAATATGCATCCATGGGTCTCTCATTCACTGTTTCAGAGATAGAGACCTCTAGAGAAGTGTAGCCTTCAGGCTTTTTTCTTGCATTCAAAATATGCCATCTCTGTGTAAAAAGTCTTTACTAATGCCCTACTTACTAAAAGAATCACATAGCTCACTATGTCATTCATTATTTATAATTTCTTCAATCTTTCTGTTTCCTCCATATGGATTGGTAGCAGTTTTATGGTTGTTCCATTTTTATTTATATAGGACATACCTAAAAACATTGGATTGTGAAAGAGATAAGAACAGACCCTGCATAATTCCTCTGGACTACCATGTGACAGTTACAGCAGTCCATATCCCATCTATTTACTGTAGATTGTAACACTATTTATAACACTTGAATAAGCTGTAATATCAAGTAAAATCCAAAGATAAACTTGTGTACAATTTATTAACTTGAAGACTCTTATTTGTATCAATTTGAATAGCATTTTAGTCTAAACAGTTATCAAGTTATCAGAAATCTATGTCCCATAATTCCATATTGCTTGCCTTTAGTGATAATGTCTTTATTTTTTTATTAGTCAAGCCTCACACCAGCTGTTTCATTGTTCTGCCAAGACTGATGAACCTGTAATTCTCTGTGTCTTCCCCCTTCCCCTCTTTTTAGAATTGGCATAGGTTTAGTATTACACTGCTTAGATTCCCTACAGCTGCAAGATTTACTGGAAAATAATTTTAAAAGATGTTAAGAGAAAAATTGGAGTATATGCATTTGTTACTTAGTTCTTTAAACTATATTTAGTTTTTCCAGTTTGAGAACTGAATTATATATCATTTATTCTGCACACATAAAGTGTCTTTATACATTCTGATAAAACAGTAAATATACTCTTTTTTTTTAATAACAACATACATACATAAACTTATTAATAAATAACCTGATTTTGCACTTACATGTATTTTGTCTGCTATGGTATTTCTGAAACAGATTAACTGATGAAAAAACAGAAGGTATCAGTACTGTTGCTTTATAAAATAGAAAGAAAGCTAATTTTGTAAGAGCTAGAAATGTTTTTCAGTTTTAGAAATGTAAAGCTGGAACATGTAGATAAAGATTCATCTGCTCAATTGCAGCATATTTAGAATTTTTAGAAGTTTTTCTCAAAGGTTTTTTTTTTTCATACTGGACTCTGGAACAAGAAAAAAGGAGTGAACTAATGAAGACTAATATTTTATTCAACTCTCATAACTTTATATTATTGTTTGTTTTCCCATTTCCAAGAAGTATAACACCATCTTCTGGAATCTTGCTACTAGTATATATCATATTTAACTGTTGGACTCAAGTTTCCTCTTGTACTGTAGTTGCCATTAAAGACATGAGGACCTACAAGTTTATTTTTTGATTTTATTGTTTTGAATCTTCAACTTTTGTAATAAGTAAAGATAGAGAGAGGTGGATAGGTTACATTTTTAAGTGTATGTCTGAAAATATTGTATATGCATTCAAATATATGGAGATGAAGGGAAACATGCATTATGTTATCTGTGTATCCCTTAAACAGCAACATTAATTACATTAATAAAATAATTACATTAATTAAAACATTCATATGTAAGAATTCATTGTCAACTGGCCCTGTGAGATGAGGGACCAGGAGCATCCAATCACAGGTAAGATTTTGGAAAACAAACAAGTTTTTGTGTTTTGGAAAACAAGTTTCTCCAAGAACCCTTGGAGAGTCACAGCTTGGAGGATACCATAGGGGAGATGTACCACTCATTAGTTCATTGAGAGATTGTCATCAAGCTTATTAATCACTCTAGATGCTGCAATAGTTTGGGCTTTGGGAAAGTGGACACTTTTCTCTGCATACATGATTGATAAGAGAGTACAAGCTTATTTCACAGAGCTGCCAAAACACAATCCTTAAAATGGAGGGTTTATCAAAAAATATAATTGACAGTAGCCAACAGTGGTGGACCGTGACATGAATGAATGTGTGCATGAAAGGCTTCCAGTATTCCAGAGCAAAAAAAAAAAAAAAAAGCTTAGGTTAAACCACAATGGCAGGATCAAAAAAATAATTTCCAATCAACAGTTTTCATTTTCCCTCACTTTTTCTAGTGACAAGGCACCATTTATGAGCTATATAAGATGAACCATGAATGACGGAGCAATTATGCTAAATAAAACAAGTTCAGCAGAATGGATTTGAAGCACTAATCATTGAATTTGACTATAGTCAAGAAGATAATTTTTTTTTTCTCATAATAATTTGTATGTGCACACAAGTATAAAAAACAGATTCTTCCATTCAACTAGGAAGCTATAAATTAATCCTTTTAATCCTCTCAGCAAGAGCATGTGTAGGTCTCCAAATATAACTTATTATGATCAGTGGATTGGCACATCACTGCAACGAAAAAAAGCCACTGATGTCAAGCCATGTTAGGAATATGGGTGAGGATTAGCAGGCCATTTGAATTCTGATTTGTTAAACATGCATTACTTGATAGGCTTAGGGACCCTCAAAATGTGACACATTGGAGCAGAAGTGAAGTAAAGCCTCTTCTTTAGATAACATTATTATTTGAGAAGCCTGAGGGAGCTGGAGAACTGTCATAGCAAATGAAAATTGTCTTTGTTAATATAAATTAATTATGACTCCAAGGAAGTACTAATGAGAACAAGCAGAAATATCTAATGTCGCTCTTTAAGACTACAGAAGAATAACATCTGAAGATCCAGTTTCACTTCAAGTGACAGCATGGACTAACCATACTAGAGAGGCCAACAGAACTTAATTTGTCAGCTTTTCTTTTCACTTAGATCTCTTAGACAGCTGATTTCATACAACAGATACTTGCCAATTGTGCATGGTAGCCATAGTCTAATTTAAGATAATAAGTCTTATAAGATCTTCCAAATTGTGATGCACAGACACTGTAAATGTATGGATATAATACTATTTTCAGGACAGGGTACTGGGGTACCATCTATTATGCTTTCCCCAGACGACTTTTTTGTAACATGAATACACAGAGTGAGTTGTACTGTACACATTAACACTTTATTTTTGCAGGAGTGAGGTAGGCCTGTAACTGTTACCCACCCATTTAACTTCAGAATACTATACCTACTGCAGTCCCAGACACATTTCAGAGGCACTACAGCAGACTAAAAAAAAAAATGAATGAAGCCTGTAGCACTTTAAAATTTACATCACCTTGAGTAATAATTTCAAACTTGCTTGCAAGAATATATCAGTGACCCTGCACATAGACTAGAAGTTCCTGGCTAGCTAAGGACATGTCTCCAGCGTGTGGTGAACCATGTTTCCAAAAGCCCTAACCCTGAAGGGCAGAGAAAAACCACAATGAAATCCTAGTCCAGGTTTGAAGATAGTACACCTCCATTTGCACATCTCTGCTCCTGACCTGGTTTACTTCTTGGCATTGCTAATCATCTTGTCTATGATGTAAGTACCACCAGTCCTGAAGCCGCTTCTCCCACTGTCCATATGTGACAATTTTGCTTTGTTGTTATTCTCAGACCATAAATGTTCTCTTTAACTACTTCATACTTGGTTCTGATGAAAGATGGAGTAATTCAAGAAATGTTAAACTGTACTCCATGTCCTTTCTACACATAAAATGGCTCAAAGAGTAAAAAATTGAAGGCAATTCTAAACTTCATGTGTTTGTATTCTGAGCTATTTTGTAGAATCAAACAGATAACAAAAGTAATTTTTTCAGCAACATTATTTCTAAATATTTAACACCTATACCTCTACAAAGTAGAATACTTAAGGCTCAGTTCTCTCACCTGAACAGAGGCATGTAGTGCCATTTGAGATGCCCAACAGTTTTGAGATCTCTGCCAAGGGCTAATGATCATAAAGCAGTGTTTAAGGAAGATGCATGAATTTCTGAAACATATGGGACATCTTCATACATTTAGCACATCTTGATAAAATGAAGCAAATATTCAGAGAGTTTGAGTAATCCAGGCACATATTCACACAATCAGTTTGAGAGCCTCAAGAGCTCTTATTATAGAACAACTCCAGATAAGAGGAATTTGATTTGCAAAAGGATAAAACTAGTTTTAATGATGACAAACCCAGAGGATTTTTTTAAAAACAGTTGTAGACACAGTAGTCCTAAGTACTGTAAAAGGCCAATAAACAGCTTTTCCAAGTCTTTCCAAAGCCAGACATTTAATTTGCTTATACTTCAGTAAGATGATGTATAAGTACTTATATCTGCTTATCCAAGATTACATAACCTGGCCAAAGGTATAGCCTACAAAAAAAAATTAAAACATGTAGCAACAAAATTATAGCTTCCAGAAAAACAGCAATTGTGGATAGTAGCATTACATTTATTTTTTTTTTTAAGTTTAACATCTTCATGGAAATTGAAAACTTTCTGCACAGGGGAGAAAAAGAAAAAAAAAAAAAAAAAAAAGAACTTGGATGAAAAATATAATTAAGAAATTATGTGTTGGATTTTATTCCCAGAAGGTCCTTTAAGCAAGCTACAATACCTTACTTTCTTTGTGAATGAGATTTATGTTTTATTTCTCTGAATTAAATTAGTTCAGGCAAGCCTGTATTCTTCTATATTATCAAATAAAGTGGAAGAGGAAAAAGATATGTTTATTCTGGCTGGAGATTTGTACTCTAAAGCATCAGACAGAGCCAGCTACGTGTCTCACAATAGGAGTTAGCTTCATCTTCAAAATTATTTGGTAAGAGACACAATGGTTATGCAAATGGTTATATAAACGTGCTCTTAAATAGGCACCTACTGTAAAGACTGCATTGGAAGTGAAAGTATGGTCACCTCCAGATAATCCTGAGGAGTTTCTTGAGGGAGAGAGACAACAAAAACTAACCAAATGGAAGAATGCCTGCTTAGGATGCTTATGAACTGATCACTCCTAGCTCTCTCTAAAGCATAAAACAAACAAACAAACAAAAAAAAAAACCAAAACCAAACCAACAAAAAAACAAAAGCAAAGAGTGAACTGCCAAGATGAAGTATGAAGTTGAAAGGAAGTAATTTATCATTGTATTTAAGAACTTGAACTATCAACCTCAATAAATAAAATGGTCCATTGATAAAACTCAAATCACTGATGTGTGATTCCAATATGTAATGCTTAATTAGGTGTACCAGATTAACTTAATTCTATGTAAAGTGTTTGTGTTTTACAGAATGAGCCATTTAATTAAAAAGCCCGTAGTAGAACATTGTCTCAAATCACAGCCCTGCCCTTCACTTGCAAGTAAAATTTCAAAATAAAAAAACATAAAAAGGAAACTTTATTTGTTTATTTGAAATCTTTTTCATAGTGAGGGTGACAGAGCTCTGAAACAGGCTGCCCAGGGGGGTTGTGGAGTTTCCTTCTCTGAAGACACTGAAGACCCGCCTGGATCTGTTCCTGTGTGACTTTGTCTAGGTGATCCTGCTCAGGCAGGGGTGTTGGACTAGATGATCTTGATCTCTTTCAACCCTTAACATTCTGTGATTCTGTGAAACTCTCTCTAAAGGTGACTTCTTTCTTTGGTCAGCTCCGGCCTGGAATTTAGGATGTGAAAATAGGCAGAAATTCACATCACTTACGTCATCTGGTACAGGCTATTATGCTGAGAAAGTGTCCTGGTTTGAGTGACAACAGAACTAATTCTCTTCAGTGATTTCACTTTTCAGCTCAGTTCTTCTAACCGCGCTCTCTGAAGTTAGCAGCATATTTTCACTGGTTGTGTATAGAGATAGTACCAGGGATTGGTGTGTAGGCCAAAACCAGTGATGAATCTAGTGTACAATGTTGGGAGGGTGCAGAAAGTGAAAGGCTGCACCTGCAGGGAGGAGCAGACAGGACATATGACCTCAAACTGACCAATAAGTTATTTCATCCTATATACATCATATTAATTGTAAAGCAGAGGGATCTGGAGGGTCTTGCTCTTCTCTTTTGGGGCTCTCTCTCTTTGCCCTCTTGGACCACTTTGACAGCTTTGCTCGGCTTGGCTCAAGTTCCATTTTGGGTTCTTCCTTGGAACATCCAAGGAGGACTCTGTCAACACTGATCTCTGTGTTCCTGAATCCAGTACCAAAATCCAGCTCCTGAACACAGTTCCTATCTGTTGTGGGGCCCAGTCTTGGACTCTCCTAGTCCCCCTGATCCACAGCATGAGGGGTGACAGTGATATAATTACCATCAGGGGAGTTGGGTTTGAAACTGGTTTTGTATATATTTGTATATATTCTATTTATTATTATTTTCATTTTCATTAAAACTCTTCTAGTTTCCTTTTCTAGCTGCTAAGTGTCTCTCCCTATTCCTCTTCTTTTCCCATAAACCCAGTGAAAACCAGATGTAGAAGTAATTTATTATTTTTTTTAATAAAAGGTGAGCCTATATGAGGTAATTTGCGTGGAATAAAGTGCTAATTTTCTGAAAGTATATTTTGTTGATGTTAAATAGGAAGACAAAATCACTAAATTTCTAAAAAATGAATGAAATATGTCTTCATACTGATCCATTTCTATCCATATACATATTTTTCTTATTTATTGACTTCACAACTATTTTCTATTTGAAAGGTTTGAATACAATAGTTTTCATTAATGTACATTTAAAAGTATGTATAGAGACAAAAATCAGAACTGATAGTATGTTAAAAAAAAAAGGCTGCATGTTCTACTCATTCAAAATCACATCTTCTTCTACTACAACTTTTTAAAAAATTAATCCAAATTACTTGCTTTAAAACATATTTTCACAATATCCAGAGACTCTTTCTATAAGTGTAAATTACCACTGAGAAGGACCCCTGCATGTTCAGCTTCTTATTATTCAAATTTTAATTCAGTAAAATACAAAGCCACGTACAAGTACTTTCTATTGTTATTATATTTTGGCTGATAGTTTCCTTGGGATTTTATCCTATAATTCAGTTCCTGTGAGTGGAAACTAATAACCCCTGGAAGAACTCTATCACAGACCAGAAATTAATCCCCATGTAGCAAGTCAGAGGAGGAGTGAAGGCTTTTACTTGAAAAAAAAAATACTCGAGGTGTAATAGTGAATGTATAATAAAATGCAGTCATTAGCAAGGTTTCTTCTTTTTTTTTTTTTTTTATGAATTCACAATCAAAATTACTGAATGACTGGAGAAGGTGCTTGCAGGTAGTCTTTCATCAACTCTCAATTACTCTTCCTTTTTTTTCTTAATTTGTCTAATTTCTTTACTATTGTTCAATGTAATTTTTGTCTGCTGTCCTCAAAATCTAAGTTCTGCAGAGTAAATTTTCCAGCTAGAATTCCTCCATCTATTTTCCATCCTGGATCACAATATTTTTGTAGCTATAAAGCTGTGAGAACACATCTATGGAAACAGCGTCATTTAAAATTAGTCAGTTGATCATTATTTTGTAATAGAATATTGGAAAACCATTAAGTAAAGTCACCTGTTGTTCAAAGACAAGGAGAGAAGAGTAAAGCATTGGTCTATAAAAATGTGTACTAGTATTAAACAGTTTTATATAAAAAAGCCTAAAACATAATTTTGCAATCATCATGTACTAAAAATGTCTATTTCCAAAATTATTAGTTAAAGTTTCCTGCTTAAGGATTAAAATGTGTTTTTCAGCTTCCCCTGGAACATAGATCATAAACCAAGAAAAATAAACACTTTGTTTTCTTCCTGTAGTTTCCCTTTTTTAACAAAGAAAATATCAATAATTTTTTTAAAAAAGGTTAATCTCAAGACTATTCAGTTTTATTTTTTTTCTTTCTTAGAAGTATTTTATTCCCATATTCTGAAGAGCTGTGCTCACTTCTCTTATTCAGGTAAGGTAGGTAATGTTACAGTCCTTCCTACTCATAGCCTTAAATTTACCTCAGCATTCCTTTTTACAAGACAGAATAACATTATCCCTATTTTACAGGTGAAAAAAAAGGATTCAAGTGAAAGTCTAACGGAGAGAACAGAGCACCTCATTACGTAATGTTAATTTAAGAATTTCAGTATTTCAGGATTGGCTTTCAGATTCATCTCAATTTTAGGGAGAAAGCTGAAGCTCCTAATTTATAAGAGGTTTTTGTTGTTTTTTGTTGTCAACTAATCAAGGTAGGTTTCATCCGACTGAACATTTGAATGACCCCCAGAGGACAGTTATGCTCCTGAGTGTGATTTCCTCACTACAGTGCCCAGTCTGCAATGGGGTGAATCCATGCTTTGATGCATGGATCCAGAGGACTCAGAATATCTATATTTGGCTGCAATTACTCCTCTCAGAAGGGATATCATGAGGGCCCTTCTGCTGGGTAACAGGTACTCTCAAGCTCACTCTAGTCACTCTGCCAGTGGATACCAAATATCCAAATATGATTGGAATGCCAAATACCTCAAAGGCCTAGGAATCTGAACACAATCTCTCCAACTCCTGAACTCCTGAGATTCTGAATTATGCTCTTCCTTTTTTACCATCCCTTCTGCCCCAGGATTGTACCATTTTGACACAGCTTCCAAAGAAGCTCTCAGTATCCATATGCAGCCTACTCTGTAGCTTCCTGCTCTGAACATTGAAGTGATGCATGAGGCCAAGATCTGAGAACTGATTTCTCCTTTTTTGTGAGTATTCCAAGAAGCTGTATATTTGTATATTTTTTTTATTTTTTATTTCTCTTCCTCAGGCTTGATTTTGAATGAGATTGCCATGCTGATGGTGGAATCCATGATGCAGAATTTGCTTGGTCTGTACAGATCACAGCCAAAAGATTGGCCCCATCAAACACTTAAAGAGAATTCAGGTTGGTTTTTTTTTTTCCACATTATCTAAAATCTCAGACAAGCTTGAATTAGAATGCTTTCTAGTCTATGCTGCTCCTTGATGTATGCAGAAATAATTCATTATCTGCCACGGAAGTTTAAAGCTGAATATTAATGACAGTTGAATGACTATGGACTTCCAGAATCACTGTCATAGCTCTGAGATCCCTACTAGGCTTTAATGGACCTGCCCAACCTCCCTGCTTCTCTCCACATGCTGCTTATGGTCCAGGACTCCCTATCACCCATCAAACCCTAACCTAGTGATGCCATAGAATCATAGAATCATAGATATTGGGGGTCAGAAGAGACCTAGAAGATCATCTAGTCCAACCCCCCTGCCCGAGCAGGATCACCTAGACCAAGTCACCCAGGAACAGA